>SNQJ01S0003829.1:146865-185590 GCA_010110895.2 Picea sitchensis
AAACCTCATGTTGAATGTTATCCTTTAAAGTTCCTATGAATACATCAATCAAGTGCTCATTTGGAATATCGGTTACCCTTATATTCAATCTTTGGAAGTTCTCAATGTGCTCGGTAACTGAACCCTTCTGCTTGAGATTTATCAATTGGCTAAAGAAGGTATTTCTCCTTGTAACCTCATAGTGTGCTATCGTTTCTTCCGTGAAAATTGTCCAAGTGACGAGAGATTTGCGAGAAAAATCCATCGATACCATACAAATTGATTAGGTTCGAAATATAAAGAAGCAATTCGTACCTTTTGTGTATGTGGCACATTATGGAGATCAAATAATTGCTCAATCGGAAGTATCCATGTGATTGGGTCCTTGCCATCAAACTTTCTCATATCAATCTTAGGAACTTGGTTGGTCTTCAAACCAAAGTTGGATTTTCTCCATTCTTGATTCACCTTCCTTGTGTCCTCATTATGAATTTCATGGGATGCATTTTCACTTTCAGGTGTCTTATCTATTACGAAATTTTTCAATACCTCCATGTTCTCCCCTTTTAAACCCTCCATCATCTCTTGTAAATATCTTCTTTTGTAAATCATTTATGTCCCTACGCATTTCTTCACCTTCATCAAGAGTCCAAGTAGGATTTTCTGGAGGCCTAGTTGGTGTAGAAGTTCCCTTTTTGGGTGGCATGTTGTCCAAGTATCACTTTTGAACTTTGATTTTGAGGTGGTTCTGCTAGACAATATTTCTTCTATTGTATCTCCCAAGTTTCGTCCCTTCTGGGTATGAAAATTTATTTTATGTAGTTCTATGATATTTTTTCTCTACAATGCCATAGGTCTGATCAAAGTTGGATGTGCCAAGTGGAATTTATGGTAACTTCCCCACAACTTGTCGATTTTTGGCCTTTCCACGAGATATCACTTGTATAGAGTGCCCCACACAAAATAATTAATATAAATTTTGAAACTGGCACCCAAAATAATATAGACTGTCCACAATCCAATGAAACCAGTCCCACCCAATTTGGATACTCTAGGAATAAGTTATGATTGTTTTACCTAGAACACCTTCTTGAGGCTAGTCAATAGGACTAGTCAGATACCCTATCTTACACAAGGTGTATCTACAAATGTAATATGACCCAGAAGATGAACATTTTACCACAGATACCTTTCTAATTTATATAAATGGCCTCTAGAGGGAAGGATCTGAAATGTTACAGAAAAGTTTTTATTGTGAAAATTCCACAATGACTCAGTTCAGGATGATTCCAGAACCCTATCTTGTACAGGCTATATATCCTAAATTTTAAGGCCTCAATAGATGAATTTTGAACCCACCGTACCTTGATTTGTCTAATAAATATCCTCCAAGTCGTTCCTTCTGAAACGTTGCAGAAAAAAAGTTATAGCGAATATTCCAAGGTGTCTCATATGTAGCAGCGAAGCCCCAAGACCTTGAGCTCTGATACCATATGTTAAGAACCAAATATCAATATAGCATAGAAAAAACTCAGAAAAAGTACTCAACGCCTTGAAAAAAAGATAATTTCAGATAATAAGCATCTTCGATGGGGCAACCTCATTTTACCCCACTTAAATGTTCAAGTACAAGATGATTCAAAATGAAAATGTCTCCTTGGTATATATAGGAGACTAGGAGGTATAATTACAACTAATTGCCTAAAGCCGACATAAATAAAATAACATTACTAATATAATATGCCCCAATTAAGGGGTAATGAGCCAATATTAGGGCTTAACAATACTTTTTAAGAAAACACACATGGAATACATTCTGAATGCATATGGATGGAATAAGTGAAAGCATGTATGCAACATGGAAAATCCTCTCTGCAATTTCAAAGGGTCCACAATATCTCACTTCTAGCTTTGAACAGTTCTCAAAATTCAAGGAACCTCTCTTGTCCTTCATTTTCAAGAACACATGATCACCCACTTTAAACTCTCTGTGAGTTCTTCCCTTGTATGAATATCATTTTTTCCTATCTTGGGCAACCTTTAAATTGTTCTTAATCTTCACCATCTAGTCTTCCATTTCTCTAAGCAATTCTAGCCCATTCACTATTCTGTCTTTTGGCATGTCTTATATCATTGGTGTATTGCATTGTTGGCCATACAATGCTTCAAATGGGAACATCTTTAAATATGTTTGATACCCATTGTTATAATCAAACTCCACTAAATTTATATAGTCTTTAAAATTCTATGGTTTATCCATAACATACATCCTTGACATGTCTTCAATCACCCGATTGACTCTCTCTTTTTTCCCACCTGACACTGGATGATAAGTTGTGCTAAAGTTTATATTTTTCCCAAATCCTTTAAATAAACCCTTCCCAAAATTAGATGTAAATTTGGGATATACATCAGAAACAATTTCCTTTAGCACACCATGTAGTCTGGCAATTTCTCCCATATAAATATTTGCAATGTTATATTCCATGTGAGTGAACTTCACTAGAATAAAAAGAGAAGCTTTAGTTAACTTATCCACCACCACCTTGATGGAATCATCTTTCTTTGTTCTTCTGGGAAGCTTGGTGATAATTTCAACTGTCACCACTTCCCATTTCCACTCAGGAATGGGTAATGGTCATAGAAAACTAACTGGATGTCTATGCTCATCCTGGACATTCTGATATTAAAGAAATTTGACTATATAATAAACCACTTCCTACTTCATACCTGGCCAATATGTTTTACTCTTGGCAATCGCAAGTGTTTTCTGGTAACTTGGGTGCCCAGCATAAGGCACATTATGCATTTCTATTAAAACCATATTTTTTATCTCTTGATAGTTTGACACATATACTCTGCCCATGTACATAATGATTTCATCGTCTCTCAGCTCATAATTCTCAATTTTCTTCTAGGAATCACCTTGTTGTAATTTCCCTTTTATTTCCAAATAATTTTTATTTGATTGTGCAACTTTCGAAATTATGTCTTTTAAATCAGATTTATAAATGCTAGTGGTTTTAGCATGCATCTCATGCACCCTCCTGTTGGGTGCATCATCCACTTATTTCTCCTTACCTTTGATATGTTTTATATCAAATTCATACTCACTAAGACATTCCAACTATCTAACTTTCCTATCATTCAAAGTTGGTTGTCCAAACAAATATTTCAGACCACTATGTTCTGTGCTCAACTCAAATCTTTTTCCCATGAGATTGTGCCTACACATATTTCAGGAATGCATTATATCTTCTAATTATAAATCATGAATGGCATAGTGTCTCTCATGTTATTTTATATTCCTTGAATCATATCACACCACATGCCCATTTTGACTAAGGACTCCACCAAGCCCTTCTTTGCATGCATCAGTGACCACAATGAAATCTTCATTGGGATCAACAATATTCAATATTGGTGCACTTGTTAATAATATATTCAAAGGTTTGAAACTTGTTTCACAATCGGATATCCACTCAAACTTCACACCCTTCTTTTGCAAATAAGTGATTGGGTGTGCAATCTTTGACAAACGTTCAATAAATATTCTATAGTAGCTTGCAAGTCCCATAAAAGATCTCACCTATGAGACATTCTTTGTTACTATCCAATCCTCAATGGATCTTATATTTTTTGGATCCACTTTTATCCCTTCCTCTATATGATATGGCCCTAATAATGTTTCTTCCTCCGATAAAATGATCACTTTCTCAACTTTGCATATAATAGATGTGCCCTCAATACTTGTAGCACATTTCTCAAGTGTTGTTGATGCTCTTCTTCCAACTTGGATTAGAGAAGTATGTCATCCAAGAAGAAAATGACACACTTATCCAAGTAATATATGAATATACCATTCATCAAACACATAAAGACAACTAATACATTTGAAAACCCAAATGGCACCACTGTAAACTCATAATGGCCATACCTCGTTCTGAAGGTTGTCTTGCGAATGTATTCTTATATAATTCTCATCCGATGGTATCCCAATCTAAGGTAAATCTTGGAGAATATTTTTATACCTATTCTTGAAAGTCACCTTATTCATCGGCTTCAATTCAATGTAAAACCTCATTGTACCATCATTTTGTTTCACAAATAAAATTGGTAAACCTAAAGGAGACACACTTAGGCATATATACCCCTTTTTTGAAATATCTTCAAGTTACATTTGAAATTCATTCAACTAAGGTGTACTCATCGTGTAAGGATTCTTACATATTGTGGATGCTCCAATAATTATATTAATAGAGAAAACAATATCTATTTTGGGTGGAAATCCCGATATTTCTCTGAATACATCTTCAAACTCTTTTAAAATAATACAGTCTTCAATATTTCACACTTAATCCTTATATGTCTCCCCGATTTGAGTTGCATAAATTTCACACGCATTCCTAAATCTTTTCTTCAGTTGTAGGGTTGAAACTTCTATAATAGTTATTATTCTTAAAATACCTTGAACTATCCTCAAGTGCCCTTTTTCATCCAAGCAAGTAAATTCCTTGTTATAATAATATAGGACAACATGATGCTTGTCCAACTAATCCATACCAATTAGGAAATCATATGATCCCAAAGGATGATTTTCAAATATTCCTTTGTGTTCATCCCATTCATGTCCATTAGAAATTCCTTATCCATCTCATTAATTCTTATCTTAGCTCCTATATCTAGCTGAACCAATCAAGATTTCCCAAGATTTATTTTTGGAAAATGAAATATTTCCGCCATATTAGGATCTAGATAACTACAAGTAGCTCTTGAATCAAGTAAAATAGAAATAGGATGATCATTTATCTTACCTTCCACTTCAATAATGTGGGATTGTAAATATTCTTGCTTGTTATCTATGGTTTCATAGATCCTTGGCATGATTCTGTCTACATCCTCAATTGTATCAGTCTGTTGTATATTGTGGATAATCCCCACTTTTTCACCTCTACGAGGGAAATCTTTGTACATGTGCTCTCCCTCACAACCCCAACATTTAATAGGTTCTTTCCTTGGTCTTTTCCCCATTGTTTATGTCATTCTAAGCCCCTTGGAAGTTGACTATCCTTCAGAATTATTTATGAAGGATGATGGCTTGGTCCCCTTCTTCCTCCGCTCTATATTTCCTTTCTTATTGTATTCCCAATCCTTTTGGAAAGTTGGTCTTACTATATGATAATAATAGAGGCATTTATATCTACTTATGATTTCCTCCAATTTCATGGGATCATCATATTGTATCTTATCACTAAAAATTGATGGCATCTCACTCAGGTATATTTGAATGTTGACATGTTCATCGTTGATGAAGTCGACATATTTCAACAACTCTAAAAATATCCTTTCATACTCATCCATGGTCATACTCCCAATCTTGAGTTCAAATAAATCCTTCATCTTCCTACCATAATAATGATTGGTTAAGTACTTCTTTTGGAAATACCTTTTCAATTCCTTCCAAGTAACATTCTTCTCATCAATGTCCTTCACTTGTACAAATTGGTCCCACCACATTCATGCTTTTCCCTTGAGCTGGTAGATGGAAATTCTTCCTTCTACTTCTAAGGATTAATTGTGGAGTTGAAAGTATTTACTGATCCCCAAAATCCAAGTCTCTACCTCCTCATCCTTCTTGTGCTCGCCATAAAAGGTAGGGGGCTTGATCTTATTCAGTTATCTCTGTATTTCATCTACCCTCGACCTCATATTATGCCTTCTTATAGGATATAATCTTGTATTGTTGTGTGATTATCTAACTGAGTGTCTTGGGGAGTGATGGTGGTGTCTACTAGAACTTTTTTATTCTCCTCTTCTGGCATAATATCTATGACTTCTTCACTTGTTTGATTTTGACTCGTTGTCCATTTTCTTCTCTATTATGTCCAAGCTCTGCGACAACTTGATGTTGAAGCCATATTTTTTGTCCTTCAATTCGAAAATTCTCTCATTATCAACCTTATAACTTTGAACGTCTCTTTGTGGACTCTTTATTGTCTCTACCAAATTCATTCTTTCTTCTTTTCCTTCTCCATGACCATTTGATTTTGTCCCTGCATTACTCATGCTCACATATAACACTCTTATTTCATCTTCATGGTTGTAAGTCCTTTGTGAATCTTCCATGACTATGGTCTCTTTGATTAATTTGTGTCTGCTATATTTTCTTTTAACTCTGCAAAATGTGCATGCAATACGATTTGTTAGACCACAATAATTTAACAAATCTTTCAATTTATGCACCATTATTCCCTTTTCAATACACCAAAATTATTATTTATATTTTCTTGTGAATTATATAGTCCAATCCACATTTCTAGGTTCATTATTATATTCCTCTATCCAACACCTTTCCCATGACTATCCTTTTACTAAATTCTAAGCTCTGAGCAACAAGTTATAGCCATTTGAAAAATTACCCATTTGTTATTTTATACATTTTTTGACCAAGTGTAATTTCAGCCCTATTATTGCATACCTACACTAATTCCTTTGGGATTTTGATATGATATCCATCGTGTTTCTTAATAACCCCATGTTGAAAAATTTGTCCAATTTTCACCTTTATCCAACAACCAAGATGCTAGTTACAACCTACTGAAGTTTTGATCGATTTACCTTTTTAGCACTGAATACTACAGGTGCTTTCTAAGTCCTCCTATGAACTTTCATGTACCCATGAAATTAATTCAAATACATGGATTTCCTCTATGGCTCAATATATTTCCGTAGACTTCTCATGTGTCCCAATCCAATCTCTGGGAAGGAATTTATGGTCTTCAGAAGTTAATTGGGTCTCAAAATTTACCTTACATTGTTTGGCCTGTAACTTCCTAATACATGATCTATTTGAGAAAAAAATTATCTTGTTGGAAATATCTCTCCGAGCTCTTTCACTTGAGATGAAAAGACAAAGTGTGCTATGGTACACTCTATTCTCATGGTTTTTATTTTCCTAAAAGCATTGTTTAGGCCTTCAAAAATGGCCTACAAGTTCATGGCCTGAAAAAAATTGTAATTTTCTGAGAAATTAAACCATTTTCTATTGAATTGGAAACTTATATGACATTCTGGGTACACTAGTCACTCTGAGATGATTCTATGTCATCCTCTTGGACTACCTGGACCTATATCATCATCCTTCGCTCTCTTATTTCTCTGCTTTTCCTTTATGTGGTCCTTACATTTCAATAAAATATTCATATTTCACGGCCCCACCTACCCAACTAGTGTATCTCTGACCCCGGATGGGACAAGGGTCCCACTTTGTATGTCAAACTTCCATGTGGTGCCTCTTTATTAGTCAGAGGGATGGGAAGGTCCCATGTCGTACCTTTTTCCTTGGTGCATGCAACTTGCATGTTTCCCCATATCTGATGGCTGAGAATGGAAAGATCAACGACATAAAGATTATGTCGCATCCCTAACATACACAAGTGTTAACATATGTCTAGGGTGAGACAGTGGTTTTATCATGCGATGTGGAACGATCTGAATTGTGTCACATAGTACAAGGGTTGTAATCCAAAATTGCTTGCTAGCTATGTGATGGTGGTTTATGGTATTCACCATACCACTATCTCATGCAACCCCCATGTCACCTTTCACCATGCCACCAAGCCCATTGTGCACATTCCACCATGAACCTGCCACCATGCAATTCCATGTAACTTCTCCCACATCACCACCACTTCATTTCCAAACTATTGCCACATCACACAAACATCATGTATGGAAAAATACTCAATTTTTCCAAAAATACTCAAGTTCCAAATTATTTCCCCAAAATGCAATTCAAGTTCTATAATTAGCTTTGTATGGTCAATTTCATCCCTGTGCATGTCTATTAGACCTCTTCACACGAAATTTAACCTGTCCCTGTCAAAATTTCCATAAATTTCACAACATAAATTGAGGCTTTTCCCCTATTTCTCCCAATTTTGTCATGGGCACTCCAAAAATATGAAATCTGGCTCAATTCTAGTCCAAACGTTCCTCAAAAGTAGTTAAAATTATAAAATTTCACTCCTCAGCTCATTTCTCTTAAATTTTCCCATGAATTTCTCCCAAATTGAAAAGAGTACTATGAACAAACATGTTGCAAATATCCTCCAAAAATTGAATTTCTACAACCTCATCTTCAACACTCTGTCTTTGGCCCATACATGCTCAATGTTGAACATGTGATTCTAATACCACATCGTATCATCCCCAACCCCCAAGATGGGATATGCCACACAAAATTCCAACTCTAATACCATTAAATTTGTAATAAAAATGTTTTGCATACACACAAAATGCAATCCTATGCATTTCTACAATATTTTAAACTTAAGCATAATTGAAACAATAAAAACCCATAACATAAAAATCATAAACAATAACACAACATTTAAAATAAACATAGGTAATACACTTATCTTATGAATAATCCACCAACTACATGTAGACCTCGTACGTTATTCCTAGCCATAAACTGTGTGCTCATAAATTCTTAGCACTAAGTCACCCCCTATTTGAGGCTAGAAACTCCACCAAGGAAGGCCTCCTAATCCAGAATAAGGTGTAACTATCACAATAAAACTCATTTCAAGGTTCCAACTGCTAAAAATAGCCTATAGCCTCTCATTTCCCATAGTCTATCCCACCCCAAGGAGTGTTCCCCTTCTGTGCTCAACAGTCCTTTGGCTACCCCACTTCCCTTTCAGGCTTCAACAACAGGCTAGACATAATGTCTCAGAGCTCTGTAGCTATTTCCCAATGCACAGGGAAAAGAGATTCCGAACAGTTATCTCACCTAGAGAGAATGCTCACGGGCCTACCAACCCCCCTATTCTGAATATCGACATACCTAAAAACATGGCTCTTCACCTCATATTACCCGATTCATTGGTTACAAAAAACTATACAAGATTTCAATTCTATGTACCAAGGATGGATGGAAAAGTGTACATATGAAAAGAGTGGAGGATGAGATAATGAGAGAATAATGAGTGAATGATCAGAATACACTAAGTCCCAACAAAATATTTGCATGATAATAACTTGAGACTTGTCACCTTATGGATAGCTTGACTCCACTAGTGACTCGTTCCCATCCTTTAAGAACTTAGGATAAATATATATCCCTTGTTTTGGCCCCTTTTCCTAAACCCTTATCCCCCCTTTCAATATGGTGTGGAGTTATATCCCCCCATACTCTTTCGTGTGACTAGGTCTGTAGAAAAGATGTATTTTTATTAATATTTTGAGTGTGATTACATATTATAATGTTAGGCTCATTGGATTTTAGTATCGATGCTCTCCAGGCTAACAATCACATAGGCACTATGTCCTTAAAATACATATACAAAGGTTCTCTGGTCCAAAATATCCTGCCTCACTAGCCTATATGTACATTGCAATTGGGGTTTATCCTAGAGGTTTTACATAAAGCTACCTACTTGTAGGTGGCTACCTTAAATTGCACATAAAAATATGCTCTATTTGCATGTGTGGTAGCATTGTATGTATACTCCCCATAAGCATACTACATTTGTCAATATTGAATTTAAACCCCTGTACATTTAATTTAATTCTTTAAATAGACAATAAAATACCAACATTTTATTTTGGCCACTATTGTCCTAGATACCATGATATATTAATTAAAAAAATAAGACTACTTATTACAATGGTTGCAATTGTAAATATTCTTTCAATATAGAGTATATAGATGGATCACTACATATGAATATCACAATGTGCATAGTAACCCAACATTCCAAACAATTGTCAATAAAATAGATTTTAGTGTTGGGATATCTGGGTGGTGTAAATAATTAAAAACATAGCTATCGATTCAATTAATCAATATAACCAACCATATGACTATATGTAGTTATTTTTACTTTCACAAAACACAATGTTGCCTGAATTTTCATTGTGGATTGAAGTATATGGCACAATAGAGACAAATGGATGATTGCAAGAGACTTCAAACACTCTATATATACACCACATATAAAACTTACTAATTACAAATTGCCATAGTTAAAAAAATTATAAAAAAAAAATAGTTTGTGAGAGCTAGTTAAATTTCAAAATTCCAAATAAATGTAAGTAAATCCAAAAGTAGTACATAAACTTAGGCAAGGATTTCATGTAAATCACATATAGAAGGATGTAGCAATCAAAATAAGGTTGTAGATGGATGTTTATGGATTTTTTTTTTTTTTTAATATTTTATTTTATTCTATCAAATGCAAAACATGTTTGATAAACTGTAGGAGCAATTAACTCCCATTTAAAACTATAAAAATAAACAAAATATTTAACATTTTTAAGTAAGAAATTCAAAATATAGTTTTAATTTTACAAATAAATAAGATTAATAAAAAAATTTAAGAAAGCATCAAGATATCATGAATTAATCGAAAGGAAATGATAGGAATCCAAAGGACTTTGACAGCGAAGTGAAAGCTATACTCCTTGGCCGAGGCATAGATTAATAATCAACTGTTTACAATGAAGACAGGAGACAAGCACAGCTTTAACCCACTTGCATGGACAGAAATGAAAACAGCGAACAAAACAAATTATTTTCTTCTTTTCCAGCTTTTATTTTTTTCTTATACACCTTTCAAGTTCAAATATGCCTCGGTCAAATCCCATATTTATTTCAACGCCAGTGTTTTATCTTGCTTACTCATAAATCCCCACGCTTATTGCAACGGTTACATTTTTTTTCTTATTCACATAAGAATATCCATTCGTTTCTCCCTTGCCTCTTCAACTTTAAAGAAGAGTCAAATGTAAACGCAATTTCCGATTTCAACAATAACATTGCATCCGTCCCATCCTTTTCGTTATCAGATTTTTTCGTTATCAGATTCGTTGTAAGGAGCTTTTCGTTGCTTCTTATCTTCACACACAAGATATTCCCTGCGAAGTAAACATCATAAACTTTATCAGTGGGTTTTTTTGGACAAGTCAAGATTCTTGTATCTTAACTACTAAGTTATCACATTCACGATTCATGTAGATTGTTCTGTAATTTTCATACTTTTATATTATATCTTTTCATATAACTTTATGGATGAGGATAATTTTATAGATGAGGATAAGGATGAGGATGATTATGATTTTCATATTACTTTTATGGATATGGGTATATGGGTGACGATGAAGATATGTATTTGTGATTTTTTTTTTTTAATTTAAATTTTTGAAAGTAAACTGTATATGAAATTTATGAAAAGTTTTAAAACATTTCAAATAAACACTCAAATATATTATCAAGAACTATTGAAACAATGATGTTTAAAAATAACGTTAAAGATAATTTATAAAACAGATATATTAATATAATTTTATTATAAATCTTCTCTTTTTATATTATAATGGATTTTTAAAAAAAATGCATTATCTTATAATGTCTTCCCTTCTCTACATTGCATATATTAATAAGATTTCATTACAAATTTGCATTATCTTTTCAATTCATACTAAATATTGAAGTACACTAAGCATCTTTAAACATTAAGATGTATTCAATATGCATAAAAATATTAAATTGTTAACATAACTTGGTTGGTTTCTAAAAATAGACTTTGGTACTACTCCCACAAGGTTGAGCTCTTTGAAAAGGCAATTTTTTTTTTATATATAAATAAGCAAGTGGTGGGATTAGGTGCAACTATTATACAAATTTTGTAGAAGAGATAAATCCACGCATACTTCTCTAACAAGTGATATTTTTCCAAAACACTATATGGAATCAAATTACATATTATATGGTTTTATTTTTCTAAAATTTATAGAATACTTTTAATAATTGATATATTAATATAAATAAAAAAAATGTACACCATTTTTTATGGTGAGTAAATAAATTACAAAAAACTCATAAATATAGAGAAGAGAGAAGAATTGTGGGTGCCACAAAGTGGGCCCATGGATGAAAAAATCAAGAAACTTACAAGTGGGATTGTGGGTGCTACATCATGATAAAGATGTAGATATGGAAACAAATACCTACAAAGAAAGGCATTTGGTATCAAAAGTGTTATTGGAAGGACCAACATCACAAGAAGTCTATTCAACATTGATAGAATTAAAATAACACAAAATAATGAAAAACTATATAAAAATTGAAGAATGACAATTGTTAGAGTTTAGGTCTAAATCTTAGTATTAAAACTTAGTATTAAATCTAAGATCATAATAATCATAAAGATAAACCAAATACACAATATACTACTCATAAAAATAAACCAAATACACAATATAATACTCATAAAGATAAACCAAAAACACAATATGTGAGCATGATTTTACCTTTATATATTATTTAGATCAATCAACAACAAAATATATATAATATATTAGATAAGGCATGTGCAAATGATTACATAATGTGTTTTGATCCCTAATTATAAACGAGGTCGAGGTAGCTCATATATATAAGTGTTGAAGGTGGATGACAAGTCTTTGGTTAACTCATAAAAAAATGCTAGTTACTATAATATCAAGAAGCCCAAATATAGCATATATATAAAATTAATATAATCCAATGAATAACATTATCGTCAGAGTGTTATCAAGAAAATATTTCAAAAATAATGCAAACATCTTTCATAAGTTTAATTTTAGGAAAAAAAAAAATTGTATGAGAATAAAACTTTGAGATAGTAGGTTGACCACTAAAAATGCTGATAAATAATCACTCAATATTTAACCAATTAAATATTATATCACAACACCTTCTTAATAGTATTTCATATCTAAGCATGTCATTAAAATTCACGTTATTTGATTTTATAATAAAAGACCCATGGCCAATATGATCACCATCACATATATCTAAATATGTAAAATAATAAAAGGTGTAAATCTTGTTAGGATTTAACAATCATTGTTTTTCCTTTAACAATTCTATTTCTAAAATACTTAAATATTGCAATCATACATAATACAAGAGACATAAAAAAAAAAACCTAAATTTGAAAATTTCCATCTCTGAAATGGCTATATTTATTTGATTATTACTAATTTTAACATGATTTTACAATTACAACAATCTTTCCATATCAAACATATAAAATACAATTTATAATGATAAATGATGAACTCAATATAATCATATACCTTCCATGAATTAGTCAATTAATTTTCATCAAAAAACTTGTTTTTAGACTATTAAAACAATGAAAATATAGTGTCTACCTATTCTATTACTAATCTTCTATCTCATATATAATTGTTGAGACCAACTTAATCTCCAATCAAAACTTATGAAGAACTTTTTTGTCCCCCTTCATCCTATGCCTCTTCATAAAAAAAAAAATCTTTATAGACCTTATTTATCCTTTCTTATCCTGGTATACAAGAAGCTGAAAAACTCCCAACTCTTTTCCTAAGAAGTAGTTAGACTACGTCAACAAATTTACTTGTCATTTCAAATTATGAAAAATTCAAGATTTTTTTATTTTTTATATAGCTATGTGTTACCCTATATATATATACTTAAAAAAAAAAAAAAAATCATTTATACAGGAGGGTGAAAAACTCCCAACTTTTTTTCTAAGAAGTAGTTAGAGTACCTCAACATGTTTTCGTGTCATTTCAAAAATTTAAGCACTTTAATTTTGTTGTAGAATGAGAAGTGCGGTGAGCAGAAATTAAAGGTCTATCCCTTTGCCCCATATGGGCTAGCCTTTGCATCGTTAGACTTGTGTAGAGTGTGGATGATTTTATTCCCTCCCTTCAATTAATAATTTTGAAATCAAACTTCCCCCAGTTTTTAACTTTAATTTATAATAAGCTTAAAAAAAATTAATATATCCTTTCATCTTTTTTCAATATATCCTTTCATCATATTCTCTTGTATCTTCTCGTCCATCCCTTTCTTTTAATTTATTACTTATATCATATTCTAATATCATATTGAATATTTCTTTTAGTTTAATATTAATGTCATTTTCTAGGTTCTTCCTAATATTATATTCAATATTTCATAATGTTCAATTTCATTTTAGGTTTCTTCTCTCAACGTTCATTGTTTTCCTCTATTTAAATTAAAAAATTTACTATTTTTACATTTTCATCTCTTTAATATTTTAATGTTTTTCATCTATTTTTATCTTTTCTCAACAACTTGATCTCAAATATGCTTTAAAAGATATACATAGACACTTCTTTCTAACATCATTATTTTCTTTTGTCTTTGACCATGGGTGGGGTGTCCATTCAAAAGGTTGGATGTTTCAAATCTCATGACACAATTTATATTCAAAAATATCAATAAAAAAACTTTCAAGTCTTGGAAATAGATCCAGGTTCAAACTTGATAAACAAAACACCCCCTTTCGCTTACAAATCATAGTTTTATTAAAAATGTGTTGTATTGTCCCCAAATTTATCATTGAGTTATGAAATGGCAAAACATTTCTAGACTTGATTTTAAAGAAATCAAAGTATTTGAACAACAAATACAATTCCAAAGTTGTACTGGTTCTTGATGAATTCACTCAACACACATAATGATACAATTAACATTGTAGAAACATACTCTAGCTTAAATATGAACATCCATATATTTAGCGAGAGTCAATATCCATTCATGGCGGTAGAAGCTTTGATTCCATGGCCAATCAATGGTCAAAAGATGGTTACCCCTGGCCACGAGGATGTGTTCCTTACTCTTTTGAACAATGGAATATTAATGAGTATTAAGGAGTATGTGTTTATAGCTATCTTAGACAACTTGGGAACAATAGTTGATCTCAAAATTTTGAATCATATGGTCAAAAATAAAAATAGATAATACTGCATGGAGGTCACTCCAAAAAAAATTAACATATGTAAAAGGAAGTACTTTTATTTATTATTAAGGAAATGAGTGATGATGATTTTCTCCAAATAATTGTATCTTTGTAACCAAATTCTAAGCTACTCTCAATAAAATAATACATTTCTATCAAGAAAACTATGTTTTTTTGTAAAGTTGTAGAGTCTAAGTGGTATTTCATTGGCTCATATAAAAACAACTGGTGTCAATTTGGACGACCCCTAGGCGTTCCCTAAATCAAAACACAGTAAAATTGATGGTGATGGATAATAGGCCTTGATGGTGAATATATAGAGAGATGGGGAAACCACTTAAACTATGTATTTTTCCCATTGTTGGATCCCTCGAGTATCGCTTCTGAAACCAATTTCTAGTAATTCGAAAATTGCCTAGGTCATATTCATAAATCTAAGCCTCAACTCCATGAAGAGGACTCTAGAGACTTGATAAGTTCCATAATATACCAAAACGTGGAGAAGAGGTTCTTGGCTCATAGATCCCCAAATTCACCATTTCCAGGGTCTCCTCTAAACCATGGAATGCTAAATTCCCCCAAAACACACTTCATCACCTAGGAATAACAAGGTATTTAAAGAATTTATCGATTGGGAACTTATTGGAAGCCATGAAAGGGATGAAACTAGTGTAAATAATAAACAACTTTAACATCTTATTATTATCATGCATGTGGAATGAGATAGTGCATGGAAGGGGTAGCAGGTAAGCTAGTAGAGAATAATATATTTTCAATATTTGTACTTATAGAGGTGAATATTTTCATAACTAAATGAAAAAAACAAATTCATAAATCCTCTAAGCTCATACAAATCCTCATTGTTCATGTTATGTACTATACACCTTTACTTGATTCTACGTATAGGCCAACAACATTTTCACAACCCACCTAGTCTCTTGTTTTATGTTTCTATTTGAAGCATTTTTTACATCTCATGCTCCACTTCTGGGAAACATGATTCATCAAACTGAAAAATCATAGTGTACAGGTTTGTTTTATTTTTATTTTGGTCATTTGATTTTTAGTGTGAGACTTGATGTTTGAACCCTTCTCTAAATTCATGACTGAGAAGCATGAATTTAGTTATCTCTCGTCTACAACAACTAAGAAGGAACTTTATATGTGATTATCCCATGAGCAAAATAGTACCATGTTTTATATTCGGCATAGTACTTTTTATTCTTCCCAACTCTTTTTTTAGGGGAAGAAATAAATTGAATAAGTCCCATTCTAACTCGTAAAGCCAACCAATAAGCCCCTTCAATATTGAAATAAATAAGTTTCATAAAATTCCAACGCTAAAGAAATAAAGAATTAAGATGCCATCCATCCATATCGGAGATGAAACATAACTCCATAGATATTTCCCCTGCCTTTACTATCCTTGTCCTAGCTTATGCCTTTGCTTCTGTTATTGATGCTCGTAGTGGATAAGCTAGATAAGAAACCACTATATATTTAGTATATGGATCATCCAGAACATTGCAGTCTTTATCCCTATAATATTTATCCCTATCACGACCATGAGCATCGAACTTCGAAGCACGATCACTATGGTAAGAATCTATTTCTCAATAACCAAGACCTGGCGATCTGGAGCCTCATGAGGATCGTATGGAATAGAATATCGATCATGAAGATAAAAACTACGAGTATCAGACTATGACTTACGAGAATAAAACTGTCAACCCTTATAATAAGGGTATTTATCTAGGTATGTGGCTAGGTATAGGTATGCACCTAGGGTATGATGCTAGGTATAGATCCGGATCACAAATTTCGTATTGATCCTTTTATCTCTATCATATGGATGGATCCGGCTCTCTACCACAAGCATCAGACTCACACCAACTATGTTGCAGTATGGATCGCGAAGGTCTGGGTCTCGCTCACGAACAACAACTACTGAGTACCTCTCTCCAAGATATGGATATACACCATGAGCTAATCAATGGTCATGATTATCTCCTTCTGAAGAAGGAAAAATAAGGTTAATATTAGGTTGGGCGACTTCCCGATCGATAAGAAAACTATGAGGATTACTCCTTTATGGATCAGATCAGTCCTCGAGTGACTCCTGAATATCTAAGAAAAGATTAGCTAAGTGAGTGCCCCTAAACAACTTATGGACCTTCCTTATCAAAAGGAATAAGATCACGTAGGAGAAATATCTAAACTAATGGGTAGGTTGGGGAAAGGGAAGGACTTGCTTTCCCTCTTGGCTAACATATTCGAGAACGACTCATTGATCGAGGTGGAAGTTGTGCGGAAGTGATGCATGCGGATCTGTCCTTTCCTTAAGGAGAAAGCCACTAAAATAGTAAGGCATATTGTAGGGGCCAAGCCAAACTTAAGGGGGAAAATGGTCATCAAACTTAAGGGAGAAAATGGCCTAAATGACGGCATCGTTATAATTAAAAAAAAAAATCTTGTTACTTCTAGTTTTAACCTATGAGAAATGAGATTCTAATAATTATCGTTACATTTAAACAAAGGTTTAATTATTTCCTAGGTAAGTGAAATGGATACATATGAATTTTTGTTTTGACATATCCACCTATATCCGAACTTAGGCTAATCGTTGCAATTTGAAAATCTTTGATGAAATCTAAGCGCTTGGGTGAACACCTCAACATTACACCCCAAAACCTACATTGTACCATGTTCATTTATGATGGTCCTTACTCCTCACCAAATTTTCTGGATATTTCGTGCATTATGATCTCATCAGGCATGCATGTCCTTCGCTTGGCTAGAGGAAATCAATCTTCTAAATCGAGAATGATAAACCAATACTTTCATTTTATTCACATTTTTCCTCACATCAAGTATGTTTACCTATCTCACTTAGAATATTATCTATTTACCCTGCTCATCTTTGATTTCGATCATCCCTGCAAAGTTCATTTCATTGTTTTCCGAATCTCCTCTATTATGTCTCCTATCGTTAGGATTGAACCTAATGGTTCCCAAACCCTACTAAGTCACGATGGTGTGACTTGAGAGACTTACCTAGGTTGGGAGGCTACCTTTCGTTCAATCATTTAGTGGTTTTAACTTATATGTGACCAAATATTTTGTGCAAACATTTGATGGAATGAGAGTTAACTTCGACGATGTGCAGTTTCAAGTGGATGAGGGTTTTAATTACAGAGCCACGAGTCTCTCTACTTCTGGAAATAAATGGTTTAAAAATATTAGGGTAGAAAATATCCCTTGGTAGTCATTTCTAGTGTCTAAACAAATGAAGTATCATGTCAAAGGATTACCCCTGGATTTAGTTGAGTCTAAATGGAATGGCCTCTTGCTTATCATCAAGCAATTTATAACCTATGAAGGCCAGTTTGGTTTGATTCTCTACTTCCACATACATTTGCTCATGGTTTTCCTTGGTTTTCATCTAATTTTAAATTTCTATTTTCTCCGAAGCCTCCAAAAAATGGCTAGGTCCTATCAACGTCCGATTATGAAACCTCAAGCCAACCTGTTCCATCATGACCTGATCCGAACTTTGGTCAAATATCATTTGGTTAGTGTTGGGGATAATTGGCAAAGTTTTGTTATTAGAAATAAGTGTTTATCCTTTCGTGGTGAACCTGTAGTGGGAATAGTACAAAATGTTGAAGGGATTTTAACCTTGCAATCTCCATCATAGGAATTAAACATCAAAATTCAAATTGATGGAATCCATGTTTTGTTATCTAATTTCCAAGATGTCTCCTTACCTATAACATGGAAAGTAGTTAAGAAGAAGAAGTTTCTCCCTAGGAAATCATTAGTTGTTGTTAATTATGATCTGAAGGATAGATTTATGAATGAAATCTAGCCACAATTCATGAGTCCTATCAGAGAATAAAAATTAAACGAAAATGGTAAACCATCACAATTTAATGGTGAAGTGGATTTGAAGAATAAAAGGGATGGTCGAGTCATCTCCAGGTTAATTCGTAATGGAATGAAACATAAACATGACTTGTTATTCAAATATTATGATAGACGAAGACTCGTCTGAAGAATACCATATTGAGTATGAATTCATCTCAAAATTACCTCCTTTCCTTCAAGATTGTAAAGGATTCTCTAGCATACAGGCCAATTTAAAACCCAAGGAAGGTTTTTCAAAAAAGGAACAATAGTATCAAATTCGAGGTTTAGAACTTGATCACTGTCATGATTGTTTGGTTTGGGTACAAAGGTATAAATCTTATGTGCATTATATACAAATGCAGCTAAATCAGGTCAGAATACAAAACAAAGAGTTAGAGGAAGAAAACAATAGATTAAAATTGAAATGAGAAGTCCATAGCTTGCACAGTTAAAACGCCAAAGCAATTTGGAGATGTGATTATAAAATATTCAACCAATGTTAATTTCATCACTGGATCGAAAGTACAACATCCATCACTTTAGAATGATTAATTTTGGGTAACTAAATGACATTTTTGTTGTGATTGAATACGTTTTAAAATAGCCTGATTTTTGTTTGATAGACTAGCTACAAAATCAAAGATTTTGTAGCCAATCTTAAATTGGTTAAATAGATTTTGATGTTATTTTGTTTTATCTTTTTCCAGTTCTTTACCACACTCGAATGGATGATATATGCGATGATTATTCTATAAGAAATATGGGATGACATTTTGTTTTTGAAATGTGTTAGGTTCTTTGTCAAGCAGTTATTGATCATGAATAATCATTTGTAACAAACTTGTTAAAGCTATTATAATTTTATTATTTTTCCTAGTTTAGATTGGAGGTTAGAATATCCTTATTTTGGACAGATCGATCTCTATCGTATGGATAAGAGAAACAACCAAGAGTCCCTTTCAATATTCATTTCTGATTTGGAAATAGGAACAATTGGAACCTGGGAGAATGGGAAAAGATTTTTTGAATGAAAGATATGAAAATGTAGTTTGTTTGATGGATTTTGTCTCGATAATAAATTGTTTAATGTAATTATTTATTAATTGAGTTGCCTTTCATATTTTTCATAGGTTAAAACATATATTGATTGAATTACCTTTCGTCTATTCATCTATATATATATGCTTTGATGTATTTTTGTTCATGACATAGTTCATTTTTTCTGGTTATTATGGCCCATATGATATATTAATCATACGACATATATCTTTGTGTTCGGAGTTGTTTCAAACATTTGAATTTGCTATATCAATTGCATATGATTAGAGTGTATTTCATTCTGTGTGTATTGAATTACATAACATCATAATGGGTTATATTTGTCTTTATGTTCCTTACAAGTAACCTATGAATTGTTGTAATTGCTTGAATTTCTTCAAGTAATATCATAATTTTCTTTTTGGTATTATGTAAAGTGCTTGCCATATATTTATACTTGGAAAACAAGTTACTAGAGAATATCTTACACAGGAAGACAAAAAAAATTCATAGTTCCTTTTTGGTTGCTAATCAACAACATGTTAGTTATCTTTTATTGGTTAATTTATTTTTGAATGAATAATGATTAAAAATGTAAACTTAAAATGATTTGGTCGTTTTATTTATATCATCATAAATCATGTTCATTCATTTTGTTGTTAGTGTGATTAATTAGTTTTATAATAGTTTTTCTTATCCTCATGTGTTGCTTAAGCTCTCTTTAGTAGTACAATTTTCAGTTTCACAAGGCTATACACAAACCTTGTATATGTACATAAATATTCTATATTATATAAAAAAGACTGTGTGGTATTTATATATTAAAGATAGACATAGTAGAAAATGTACATAGTGGTTTTTCATAGATAGATAGTCATTTTTCTTTCTTAGTTAACCTTAGTGTTTTCACCGGCTAACGAAGTCGTAAAACCCGTCAAGGTAGGTTATTTAAAACGCCTTGGGTTACTTAGAAAACCCCGATTCAAATATTCCCTTCTCATTGATGGTGTGCTCACATATGCCCATCGAAAAATGGTGCTAGAAGGAATTCCAACTGGATATTAATGGCATGATGTGGTCAAGAGACACCTCCCAATAATCGTTCCCCAGTTGTAACTCGTAGTCTCTCAGACCTCATTGGTGTACCCGAGTCAACTAATACATCTGAAGCCCAACCTATTATTCGTGTTGAACCTGCAACACCGCTTCTTCAGGAAATTGATGTGCAAGATATTATCCAAAAATCATGTCAATCAATAATAAGAACCCAAGGCACTTTGGCTACACTGAGGTAGTTTGGCGAAAAATTACATCAACCACTTGAATTTTCCAATCAAGAATAAAATATGTGTGCCACTAGTACACCCAATTACGCATTGCATGATATATTGGTTGATCCATAAGAAGCACTCATTTTAGGTGTTGGGGGATCTCGACTTCCTTCTTCACCACTTGATCCTTCCCCACCTCCTTCAGGGAGAGAGTTCTCCGACGAGGACAATTCATCATATGAATATTCTCAAACCTATAACACTTCAAAGAATCTATCTTTGATGGCTAATCAGAATAACCCCACCAAGACTTGGCTTGACCAAGATGTTGTGGTAGTACCAAGACACCAACATCCTTTAGCCAAACATCCTGAGAAATGGTTACCCAAGTTTGATCGTGATTCTAAGAAATCAACTGAGGATCACATAAAAAAATCCATGTTGGTTGTTAGGCTGAGAAACGTTGACCATGAATATGTCGTTTGTAGGCTGTTTCCAGATACCTTCGAAGGAAATGCCTCTACATTGTATTTTTCAAAATAACCCCAAACTAGTGTTTCCTGGGACAAGCTTGAATCCTTTTTCTTAGAAAGGTTCAGGGATGACAAGTCTTTGAAAGTTCTAGTTATGGAATTATCCAACATGAATATGAATCCCAAATAAAAATTCAAAGAATTCAATCAGAGTTTCCTTACACTTAAAAATAAGATCGTCGTAGATTCCATGCCTGATGAAAACTTGGTTATCACTTACTATGATAAAGACTTACATCATAATACAACTATGTGGGTTAAAAGGTCTAAGAAAAATACACTATTAGAATCTTTTGAAGAGGTAGTCCTCATTGAAAAGGACATTCTTAGTTTGAAGGATAATGCAAACCCTAAAGCCGAATCAACTTATTCTTCTAAGAAGAAAATAGGAATTCTCACCCGACCTCATTCAAATAAGAAAGAGATAGAAACCTTATATTTGGAGAAAGTATAGAATACTTTTCAAAATTTATCTAATCAAGTTATAGATTTGAAAAGGTCTGTAGAGGAAGGATCTTCAAGTAAAGGAAATTATCGACCACCTTTTAGAATACCGCTTCCAAACCCTCCAAATAGATCAAACCCTATGGCTGAAGGTCTGAGTTTAGAAGGATTACACCATGCTATACATGACATATTGGATAGAGCTGATATTTCTATTGTGATACCACCCAAACATCAAAATGATGCAAAAAATGAGGATGAAGAAACACATGATGAAGGAGACTCATCTCCCCCAGTTTTTGGGCATATTTCAGATAGTATTTTTCAGATAACTTCAAAAAATTCCATAATAACCAGAATCCTTATAATACTCATAGTAAAATTTAGTTTAAAGATCAAAACAAATCTGCGTGCCTGAAAAAATAAGGATACAGTATCAAAACAATCAAGACAGATTGAAACAACAACAAAAAAATCTTTCTTTGATCTAGACTATGATCCTATTAGGTATCTTAAGAGAATAAAAGAAAATATATCTATTTATGAGATTATTGTGTTTCCTCCTATCCAACAGAAAATGCTATGAAGCATATCCGATAACAGTAAAAAAAAGATCCTCTAGACAAACACTCGGCAGAAAATAACATTAATAACAGAAAGGATGTTGTAGAAAAAAAAGTACCTGAAGACCATAATAAAAAAAGGATACTCCAGATAAAAGAGTAGGAAATCTAGATAAAATAGCCTCATATATTGCTAACAAAAGTAAACATATTTCCTCTCCTAGACCACGAAAAAATGTACCTCCATTTCTGATAACATTTGACATCTTCAATAGAAATGTGCATAACTGTATGGTGGATTTTGGGGCTTCATCGAATGTGATGCCTTTATTGGTTTGTCAAAATATCAACATTGATGTTAAACCTTATGATTTGAAAATCATTTATCTAGACAAAACTAATGTCATAGTGGTGGGTGAGCTTAAATATGTATTGATCAGATTATCATCTAACCTGAAAGTGCACCAGGTAATTGGCATAATAATCATTAATAGTCCTGGGGTATATGACATGTGCCTGAGAAGATATTGGTCTGAGAAACTACATGGTTATTTTTCCACATATTTTTATCACTTATGATTACAAGTAAATGGTCATCCAAACAAGATTAGAATTAATAGGGAACGTTATCTCAAATACATTGTTAGAGATCTGAATGATTCAAATGAACCTTTTGTTCCCAGTGTGAATGCATTAGAAGGTCAATCTATCAACATTTTATTTGGGAATTGCGTGGTTGAATTGTCTACTATTGCATACCCGAATAAAAAATATGACATTTCAGTCTACACTCACGTATCGACCCCTAAAAATTATGTAAATATTGTAAATAGTTGAGAGAATGATGAAATTTGGTCTTTATACTTTGATGGGTCAAAATCACGTGAAGGAGTTAGTGTTGGATTTTTGTTGATAGACACTAAAGGTAATAATACATTCATTTGTTGTTGATTATAATTCGATTGTACAAATAATACGGAAAAATATTAAGCTTTCCTACAGGGACTCAAGAAAGATAATGACCTTGATGTCCAATTCCTAGTGGCATTCGACGATTCTGAAATTGTAATCAAACAGGTGAAAAATGATATCCAATGTCTATATTTTCACCTTAACAACTACCATACATAGGTATGGAACTTGATTAATAAATTTATTGCTTTTAAAATAAGTTCTATTCCTAGATCTAGTAATTCTAAAGAAGATTTGTTGGCAAATGTAGCGTCAAATTTATTATCTGTTCAAGGCTTCTCTCCTAATTCATTTTCTGTTGAATTAATGTTCAGGCCTTTAATTCTGGACAATATCATGAATTGGCGGGTATTCAACGATGATCAACATATCATAAATTTTATGCATATGGAAGACACTTTTCAATACATTGTAATCGATGAAAACACTCACGACGAAAATCTGTGTGACTTTTCGGTAATATCTTATCCTTGTTTGGCTGAAAATCATGTGGCATGGTAAAATCTATCCCTAAATATGTAGTTATATGATAAAGTTTCTATTATTTACATGACAAATTTAGGGACATGGTTAACTATAAAATGAATAGTTCCTCACTGTAACATGAAACTGTAAATTTAGGAATGTGGGATAAACCTCAAAACACTAATTTTGAGAAAGGGTGTACTCCACAAGAAAGATCTGCATTTAATAAATTATTTAAGGAATTTAAATATGTATTCTCTTGGATATATGATGCTAGGAAAACATTTTATCGAAACATAATAAAACATGTAATCCCCATGAATCCTCAATCCCAACCATTTCAGCAAAAACTAAGGAAAATGCACCCTAAGTTAGAGCCCACAGTAAAAAAGGAATTGAATAAGTTGTTAATAGGCAAGATTATATTCCATATTTGACACACCCAATGGATATCCAACTTAGTCCTCGTAAGAAAAAATAACGGAGAAATACAACTCCGTTTCGATTTCCGCAACTTAAACTGAGCCTCTAATAAATAAAATTATCTCATTCCTCCCATGGAACAGATCTTACAATAGATTTCTTGTTTTGAAAGGCTATCCTTACTAGATTGTTTCTTGGGATACAACCAGGTCCTAATGTCCCCATCATATCATCTTAAAACTACATTATGAACCCCTTGGGGCACTTATGGTTATCGTAAAATTGCTTTCAGAATAATTAATTCGAGGGCTACTTTCCAAAGGGAAATGTAAATTTATTATTTTGGTCTTATAGATCAGTCAGTGGTTGTTTACTTAGACGATGTTACCGTCTTTTCAAAAAATAAAAATGATCACTTATCTCACCTTAGGAGTGTGCTATAACCTTGCCATAAGTATGGTATTTCATTAAACCACAAGAAATCAATTTTTGATGTTGATCAAGGAAGCTTACATGGATTCATAGTATCAAAATATGGAATGATGATAGATCTATAACAAACTCAGGTCATAGCAAATATTTCCCCTCCATCATCCAAAAAGGTTATGCAATCGTTTCTTAGTAAAATAATTTTTTTCATACGTTTTGTTCCTAGCTTTTCTGAAATGGTTAGACCTTTGCAAAATATGATAAAAAATGATTTTTTATTTAAATGGGAATCATGGGAAAATAAATCCTTTAATACTTTCAAAAATATATATAACATAAGCCTCATCATTCATGATTCTGAATTTTACCAAAGCCTTCACCCTCTACACTTTTGCATCGAATAGATCATATGCTACAATACTTACTCAGAAAGATAATGATGATAATGAAATCCCCATCTCATTCATGAGTTTTTCTTTTAAAGGTGAAAAACTAAACTATCCTGCAGTGGACCAACAAGCCTTCATTGTTTTTAAATCTGTAAAACACTTTAGTCCCTACTTGTTGAACTATAGAAATAAATTTGTTGTTCCATATGTTGCAGTGAGAAATTTATTAGTTGAAAAAGATCTTGGGGAGAAGAGAGCTCATTGGATGACCTCCCTTCAAGAATCTGATCTTGAAATTAAACCAACAGAAATTGTTAGGGGTCAAGGTATTTGCAAATTAGTCAATGATTAAGTTAATTCACCTAACAATGAACTAGTAATACCAGACAAGACATTCCCCCACGAAACACAATTATGTTCTACACAAAACACTCTAAATTTTTGGTATGATAATATTAATTTTTATTTAACACATGGAACTACCCACCTCAATATTGATCCAAAAAAAATAAGAGCACTAAGACTCATATCTTCACCTTTCCAATTAATTAACGATGTGCTTTTGAGAAAAACAATTTGATGGTGTATTGTTACGTTTCCTAGAAAAAAAAGAATATGGGGAGGTTTTGGCTAAATTACATTCTGGTGATGTAGGAGGTCACTTTGGTGGTGAAATGACTACCCAAAAATTCCTTAGGGATGGGTACTATTGGTCCACACTTTTTAAGGATACCCATAGCATAGACCGCAAATGAACCATATGCCAAAAGGTTGTTGGACGAGTAAAGAAAGCAACATTTCCTTTGCAAGCAGTTACAATCAATGCAACATTTAAGCAATGAGGTATTGATGTTATAGGGACAATTAATCCATCCTCTTTGCAGCAACACAAATACATTCTCACAAAAAAATATTACTTTACTAGGTCGTCTGAATCCATGCCTTTAAGAGTAACCAACACTAATCAGGTGATTTCGTTCTTAAACTGTCACATCATGACATGTTTTGGGATACCAAAATGTCTTGTTTTTGACAATTCTTCATATTTTTCCTTGTTGGAAATGAATGTATTTTCCTTAGAAAAATAAATAAATATAAAGTACTCTGCTAGCTACTACCCTCAAGGGAATGGTTTGGTTGAATCAACAAACAAAAATTTAATTAAAATTCTAAAAAGAAGAAGGTCGAATGATCATAAAAATTGGCACACTACTGTGTATAATGCACTATAGGCTGACACGGTAACCTGGAAAGCATAAATCAGTAATAACCCTTTCTTCCTTGCATATGGATGAGAAGTTATTCTTCCTCCCAATGTCTTGTTACCCTCACTTCAATTATCCCAAAGAGTTCAGGAAGAAGAATGTCATGCTCTAGAAAATCCAATAACTTCTTTACTTAAACTTGAAGAAATCAGAACACAGGGTAAACATAAATTAGATGAGCACCAACATATTTCTAAACAATGGTTTGATGAAAGGTCATCCTCAAATATAAATTTCAATGTAGGAGACTTGGTTCTTAGATGGGATAAGGCACACGAGGATAAATGGGAACACACCAAGTTTCAAAATCTGTGGTTGGGACCATTCGTTGTCTCAGAAAAACTGGGTCCTAACTCCTTTTGTCTACAAAATATAGAAGGAAAATAAGACACTTTCCCAGTGAATGAGCAGGTCCTCAAAAAATACTTTGCATAATCGATTGAGATTAGATACTCTATAAATATTGTACATATGGTTTATTTTGTTTGTTGTGTTATTTAAATTTTGTTCTCTATGTTTGAGTTATGTTGGTTCTAACCCAAAAACAATTGTGAAAGGGAGTATTCTTTGCAAGACTTATAATTTGAAAGCAATTTGAAATAGTTCATATTTTTTTCTCACGTTAAGGTTCAACTCATCATATTTTGAGAGATTTGATCAGTATGAAATATTTACCGAAGATGGTCTTCCAAAACATTTCACCATAAATATATTATGTTTTACACCATCCTAACTCGTAAAGGATAATTGTTAAGTGCTTCCCCATTCTTTAGGATATTTATTAAACATAAATTTTGTATCTCTATAAAACATGATGAAACTTTCCAGTTTTAAAAGTAAGGAATAAATGGTCAGAAAATATACATGTATTGTAATTGATCACCAGTATCACCCTGCCCTCTTTGTCATTTGTAAATCTCCAATTACATTATTTAAATATGACACAAGAAGGTTGAAAAAAACATAAGTGTGGGAAATGTGTGTAAACTTGTTGGGGTACTGAGAAGGCCTACTGGGAGCGGGTAAATGAATAAATGATACCAAGAAAACTTTGTCGGAGTACTAAACAGACCTGCTAGCAGGGAACCAATGTCGGGGTTTTTAGAGATATCAGGTATGTGCTTACAGGTAAAGTTTCTTTGGAACTGTATATCATGAGTATACAAATATTTATGGGAAAAAAACATTTCAGTTAGTTAAACAACATCCCTATCGAGGTTATAAACATCCGTTGGAAGCAATGGATATCTTAATGACATTGAAGTCACTTACTTAAACATCGTCACCCTTGGATTAAAACACAATTTCAGGTTGTATTCCTCTAGAAACCGATTATTCATTTTTTTATAATCATCATAATAGTTCTATAAATATGAGTTTATCATAATATTGTGTAACCTAAAAAGATTTGTTTTTCAAAGAATCCCAAAATCATTCTCAAGTCATATTATTTTCTCCCTATGATAAAATTTTAATAGGCCAGAGATAATTGCTTCACCCAATAAGTCACCATATGATGGCATCCCAACTAGTCTCTTGTTTTATGTTTCTATTCGAATCATTGTTTACATATTTTGCTCCACTTCCAAGAAAGATGATTCCTCAAAGTAATAGCTGATAGTGTAAATGTTTGTTTTCTTTTTATTTTGGTCATTCGATTTTTAGTGTGAGACTTGATGTGTGTTACCCTTATCTAAATTCATGACTCAGAAGCATGAATTTAGTTATCTCTCATCTACAAAAACTAAGAAGGATCTTTATATGTGATTATCCCATGCATAATTTAAAAATAAAAATCTTGTTACTTCTAGTTGTAACCTATGAGAAATGATCTAATAATTATCGTTACATTTAAACAAAAGATTGATTATTTCCTAGGTAAGTGAAATGACCATATATGAATTTTTGTTTTGACGTATCAACCTATATCCAAACTTAGGCTAATCATTGCAATTTGAAAATATTTGATAAAATATAATATCTTGGGCGAACACCTCACCATTACCCCACAAAACCTACCTTGTACCATGTTCATTTATGATGGTCCTTACTCCTCACAAAATTTTTGGATATTTTGTTCATTATGATCTCATCAAGGGAATATTCTCGGGTTGAAAACCACGGTTTGATGGAAAAAAACAATGGATACATGAGTTTTGTTTTCCATACCACACCTATCCTTTGCTTGGATGGAGGAAATCAGTATTCCAAGTCGGGAATGATAACTGTTTACTTTCATTTTATGCACATTTCACCTCGCATCAGGTATGTTTACCTGTCTCACTTTGATGCTTATCTCTTTACCCTGCTCAACTTTCATTTAGATCATCCACACAAAGTTCATTTCATTGTTTTTCAATTCACCTCTATTATGGTTCTTGTCGTTATAATTGAACCTAATGGTTCACAAACCATGCTAAGTCACGACGATGTCACTGAGAGACTTACCCAGGTTGGGTGGCTACCTTTAGTTCAGTCATTTCGGGGTTTTAACTTAGATGTAGAAAAAGTGTTTTCCCAAACGTTTGATGGCATGAGAGTTAAGGTTTGTGATGTGTAGTTTCAAGTGTATGAGGGTTTTATTTCCAGAGCCATCGATCTATCTACTTCTAAGAATAAATGGTTTAAAAATATTAGGGTAGAAAATATCCCTTGGCAGTCATTGCTAGTGTCTAAAAGAATGAAGTATCATGTCAAAGGATTACCCCTGGATTTATTCCAGTCTAAATGGAATGGCCTCCTGCAGATCATCAAGCAATTTATAACCTATGAAGGTCGTTTTGGTTTGATTTTCTACTTCAACATACTTTTGCTCATGGTTTTCCTTGTTTTTCATCTAAATTTACCTTTCTATTTTCTCTGAAGCCTCCAGAAAATGGTTGGGTTCTATCAATTTTTTATTAGCAATCCTAAATCCATCCTATTCCATCATGGCCTGATCTGAACTCTGGCCGAATATCATTTGGTTAATTTTGGGGATAATTGGGAAAGATTTTTTATTAGAAATAAGTTTTTATCCTTGAGTGGTGAACCTATAGTGGGCATTGTACAAAATTGTGAACAGATTTTACCCCTGCAATCTCCATCACAGGAATTAAAAATTGAAATTCAAATTGATGAAAGCCTTGTTTTGTTATCTAATTTCCAACATGTCTCCTTACTTGTAACACAAACAACAGTTAAAAAGAAGAAGTTTCTTCCTAAGAAATCACTAGAAGTTGTTGTTTATGATATGAAGGATTGATTTATGAATGAAATCCAGCCACATTTCTTGATTCCTTTTAGAGAGGAACAATTAAATGAAAAGGTTAAACCATCATGATTTAATGGCGAAGTGGATTTCAAGAATAAATGGGTTTTCGAGTCATCTCCATGTTAATTTGTAATGGAAATAAACATAAAGATGATAATATTCCAAATATTATAATAGACCAAGAATCATCTAAGGAAGACCATATTGATTATGAATTTATCTCAAACTTACCTCCTTGCCTTCAATATTGTAAAGGATTCTATGGCATATAGGCCAATTTTAAAATCCAAGAAAGATTTTTCAAAAAGGGAACAACAATACCAAATTCTAGGTTTAGAACCTGATCATTGTCATGAATCTCTAGCTTGGGTAAAAAAGTATTACTTTGTTGTGTCTTATCTAAAAATGCAGCTAAATAAGGTCACAATACAAGACAAAGAGTTAGAATAAGAAAACAATAGATTAAAACTAAAATCCTAGAAGTCCATAGCTCACATAGTTGAAACACCAAAGAAATTTGGAGATGTGATTATAAAATATTCAACTAATGTTAATTTTATCATAGGATCGAAATTACCCCATTCATCACTTTCAAATACTTAATTTTGGGTAGTTAAAAGTCAATTATGTTGTGATTGAATAAGTTTTAATATAGCATGATTTGTTTGTGATAGACTAGTTATCAGTCTTAAATCAGTTAAATAAATTTTGATGTTATTTTTTTTTGTCTTTTTCTAGGTCTTTAAGACATTTGGATGGATCATATATGCGATGATTATGCTATAACAAATATTGGATGATATTTGTTTTTTGAAAAGTGTTAGGTTCTTTCTAAAGCAGTTGTTGATCATGAATGATCATTTGTAGCAAATTTGTTAAAGTTGTTATAATTCTGTTATTTTTCCTAGTTTAGATTGGAGGTTAGAATCTCCTTATTTTGTACAGATCGATTTCTATGCTATGTATAAGAGAAACAACCAAGATTCCCTTTAAATATTAATTTTTGATTTGGAGACAAGAACAATTGGAACCTGGGAGAATGGACTAAGATTTTTTGAATGAAAGATATGAAAAGGCAGTTTGCTTGATGGCTTTCACATCGACAGTATATTGTTTAATGTGATTATTTATTAGTCGTGTTCCCTTTCATATTTTTTGGATCTTAAAACATATATTGATTGAATTAGATTTCATCTTTTCATCTATATATATGCTTTGATGTCTTTTTGTTCATGACATAGTTCATTTTTTCTGGTTATTATGGTCCATGTGATATATTAAACATAAGACATATATCTTTGTGTTCTGATTTGTCTCGAACATTTGAATTTGTTATATCAATTGCATATGATTGGAGCTTAATTCATTCTTTATGTATTGAATTACATAACATTATAATGGATTATATTTGTCTTTCTATTCCTTACAAGTCGCCTATGGATTGTTTAAATTTCTTGAATTTCTTTAGGTAATATCGTAATTTTATTTTTTATATTCTATAAAGTGCTTGCCATAGATATATGCTTGGAAAATAGGTTACTCGAGCATAACTTACACAAGAAGACAAAAACAAATCACAGTTCTTTTTTGGTTGTTGATCAACAACATGTTAGTTATCTTTTATTGGTTAATTTATTTTGGAATGAATAATGATTAAAATCTTAAACCTAAAATGCTTTGGTCATTTTATTTATATCATCATAAATCATATTAGTTCATTTTGTTGTTAGTGTGATTAATTAGTTTTACAATAGTTTTTCTTATCCTCATGTGTTACTTAAACTATGTTTCAGTAGTACAATTTTCAGTTTTGCAAGCCTTTACAGAAACCTTGTATATGTACATAAATATTATACATTATATAAATAAGACTGTGTGGTATTTATATATTAAATATAGATATAGTAGGAAATGTACATAGTGATTTTGTATAGATAGATAATCCTTTTTATTTCTTAGTTTATCTTAGTGTTTTCACCGGCTAATGGAGTCGTAAAACTCATCAGGGTAGGTTATTTCAAATGACTTGGATTACTTAGACAACCATGAACCAGATCTTCCCTTCCCATTGAGGATGTGTTTATATATGCCCGTCAAAACAAATTTGATCCATGGAATTTTTTTTGCAGCCATGAAGTTTCCCTTCCTCCACCACAAACTGGTGCTTTTTATTTTTCCAGATTTCCCGACGGGATGAATCATTGGATCAAGAGAATTTTTTATGTTGAGAACATGTCACAGAATTCATAGAGAAGAGGACCTAATATAAATTGTTCCATTAAAATTTCTAATGAAGGTTAGATTCAGATATGCTCTATCCTTGATGTCTCCCAGCTCTAAAAAATGACAAGCGAAGTAGAAGGAACACTTGCATGATGTTAAACCATGACACTATGGACAAATAACATAGCTTAGTTTAGTACCTAATAAATTTAGGCTCTCTTATACCACTATTGGAATACACCATAATGGAGATCAATGTGATATATTTTTAATTAATAAGATACACATATGAATACATGATCTATGACCTTTGGATTCATATTCCAAGATGTCTCTTTGACTCCCGATGATAGTTCCTATTCACTTGTGAATTTTCATATTCCTTCTCAAGTGAATATTACAAAATACTATATCCCTAATGGATTGGGTATCCAACAATATGGTTTCAACCAATCTCCTAGAATGTGGCACCAAATATTTTATTATTTTGTGTTGGGATTGGGATTTCCTAGATCTAGATCGGATCATTGTCTGTATTACAAACATGATGGTGCTCATTTCATTATTATCACTCTATATGTATATGATATGTTATTCTTTGGTAATAGTAAGGATGTGATTCATGATTTGAAGTCTTATATTCTATCTATTAGGATATTTAGACACTTAGGAGTTAGTTAAGATCAACTCGGTATAATGTGTCATTGGGTAAAAGCATGTTTCTTAGCTTGTTTCTTTAGTACTTTAGTATGCATTTGTAGTTAGGAAATCCAATGGTCATGATATGTTCTTGACATAGAGTGATCTAATGGTTCATATTTTCCTTGATCTTAATGGATACATTGATATGTGTCTTAACACTTGATTGGTCCATGATCTCTATATAAAGAGCATGGAGGGTCATTTTCCAATGATCGACTATAAATTTTTATTTTGCATTAATAAATTGCTCCAATTGGCCATGTTGACTGGGGTAGTGGATGTTTCACTGTAGGGGTTTTACCACATGAAAAAATCATTGTGTTTATAATTGATCTATTTGTGTGAGTGTATATTCTATTTTTGTATCTACCTTTTATGCCAATAGATAATCTCTAGGGAGTTCTTAAAAAAAACCCTCTCTTGAGTTCTCTTCTGATTTTCTAATTAGAGAGAAATATAAGCTTACAGTGATATTGTATGGTTACAGTGATATTGTTCTAGAAACTTTTGTTTTGGGTAAGATGTTCTGAAATGTTGGTTCTGGCGATCTCGTTTGCTGGTCATTTTATGGAATTAAAACTATGAAATGGCATTCCGCTCTGACATTCGTTCTGGAATTTTTGTTGGGCAATTTTTTTTCAGATCAGTTGATTTGGCGTTTAGAGCTGGCATTCGCTCTGGCACTTTTGTGGGGCATTTTTTTTATTTCTAAGATCAGTTTATCTGGTGTTTAGATCAGGCATTCGTCTGTATGAGCATTTGGCATTTATTTTTATTTTTATCCTTCGATCAGTGGAAGAATTCATTTTCGTGGTGTTGAATCTGTGGTGTTGAATTTGTTTGGCATTTCTGGAATTTGTTGGGCATTTCTGCATTTGTTTTCGTGGTGTCTGAATTTGTGGGGCATTTATGGAATTTATTGGGCATTTCTGCATTCATTTTCATGGTGTCTGAATTCGTTGGGCGTTTCTGGAATTTGTTGGGTATTTCTGCATTCGTTTTCGTGGTGTTTGAATTCATTGGGCATTTCTGGAATTGTTGGCATTTCTGCATTCGTTTTTGTGGTGTTGAATCCGTTTGGCATTTTGGATTTCGATTCCTGTTATTATTAAATTAACCTTTTATACTGAATGATAACTTTGATACTAATGTTTAGGGAGAGGTTAAATTTCGGTTGTTTGTCCATGGTTAAAGTTAAAACTTAGAAGGTAACGCCGAGAGGTTAGATAATCATGGTAAAAGTTAAAGTTAAACAGATCACGAATGGTGGAACTTTAAATATTATAATTTAAACAACAAAAAAAAGGGTTTCCAGAACACCAGTTTCCAGAACCAACCGGACAGGTATTCATGATAAATTTGTCACATGTTTATGGCTCTGAGAAATTCGTTTAATATACTCTCTAACTAACTCCAGACTTACCTAGAACATGAAATGTCAAGTTTCTTAGCTAAAACCTCACACATTTGCACAGGTCCAAAAGTCCAGACAAACAACCTATCACTTCCTTATTTTGTTCAGAAATGCAGATCGCTAGCTAGCCGTAAGGGTCGCACTAGTAATTCATCATAAAATACTATGATTTTGATCATGAATAAAGATTAGCTCACTCGTAATTCATCATAAGGAACTATAGTTTTGATCATGAATATTGCCAACATGCACTGATTTTTCCGAGTTAGGGTCTCCAGGATTGTAACGGGAAGAACGTTTTAGGAAACCGTGGTTCATCCTTAAGTGAAGTAAATACTAAATTAAATGACGGTTCAAATGGCAGTGGAATGAAAGGAAATCTTAACGCCAGTTTTGGAGTGGTCGTAAATTTAGAAATTGGCTTTTTCCCTACAACAATAGTAACTACACATATGAATCCTAAGCTTGACAACCGTACCCCTGTGCGTTGCTGTTGGACAGAGTTTTAATTACACCTGTGTGTTTGCTGTTGGACAGAGTTTTAATTTCACCTGTGCGTTGGCTGTTTGGACAGAATCTTAATTACACCTGTGTTCATATTTAAATAGGTATTGAAGTAGTTCGTTTTCCCTATGCTTAAATAGATAGTGTGTAATGTTGAAAAGGTGATGCCGTATGCTGAAGTTAAGGGTTGTTTTATTTATCATTTAGAATGGAAAGTTTAGTTATGAAATTCCTCGGCTATCCATTTTATAATATGTTCCCATTGAATTTAAGTTACTATGCTATCATCGATTAATTTACTTACAGTGTCTTGTAATGAGATCCCGTATTAGTTTAAATTACATGCTAATATGTTTCCCATGGAATTAACTTATTATGTAAATCAACGATTATTTTATTGACAATAACGAAAGCCATATAGTTAAATTACACTGTTATTCTATTATGAAGGCAAACACTGGTTGTTGGTGGACAGTTTCTTGGTAGTTCCAATGTTATTAAGCACAAACAAAAGATAAAGTCATCATTATTTAATTTCCATGATATTGTGATATAGAAGGCGATGTTATGGTTGTGCTATGGTGATGTCATTATAGTTTTATTATGAAATCAGTTAGTTAATATGAAAAGTCCTTATATTATAATGTAATGATGCTAGCTTTTATGGTGATGCCATTGTAGTTTATTATGAAAATAGTTAGCTAAATTGCGAAGTCTTTATATTACAAATGTAATGATGCTAGCCTTTATGGTGAGGTCACTGTAGTTTTATTATTGATACTAACCTATAAGATGTAATGTGGATGCCATCTCATTGCAAGGTAAGTGGGGTAAATGTACTGAAGTTATTCAATCACGGTATGATTGTAGTAATAATTATGGTTGTTGATAAAGATATATCATGAAATGTCCTTGAATCTAAGTACCTTAATGTATCGAGATTTAGTAAATGGGAACTTGCAAATTTATTATTGTAATCCTTTTTAAAGTTGGGTCAGTAACCCGTCTACTAATGGAAATTAGACAAGTAAGTGATTTGTACTTGTTGCCTTGAGTCGTAGGCAATGTTGAGTCTTAACTAATGGTTGATTATTGTCGGGTCCCTGAATAGTGCCTTCCGTAAAGGATAGGGATGTCGGTTAGCTTTTTTTGTACTTGGTTGTAATCATTTTTATTGTTGGGTTTGTTCATGTCAGGCAGGATGTAGACACCTCCATGTGGCCTTAGTATATAAGTCTGTGTGTGTGATTATTTTCTGTGTAAAGAATCCAATGTCGTATCAAGAGTCTCAGGCCCGTTAAAGGCAGGGTTTCCACTCTTGCGACACACCTGACGGAGATTACTAGTTTATGCCTGAGCAGTCGGTCAGGAGCCTATCTGACCTTCTCTCTCTCTGGAGCAAAGAACTAAGATTAAACGCCCTACTTTCCTTTGTAGAAATAGTAAAATCTACTACTATGGATTCTTCCTTTTGTGTTCATATCGTGCATAACCCAGTATGTTGTTAAACGTTTGCGGTTACGTGTTGTGCGCCTTATGTCTATGGTCGTTAATGTTTGTTGTTACTTATTGTGCGCCTTCTGTATTCTTGTTTTGATCCTCGTGGTTGCGTCTTGTTAGTCATCGGGTGGCGACGTAGAGTAAATTGTGTCTGTCCCTTTTACACGCGCGCANAAGAGTTGTTGCCGTAAGGACGAGGAGGTTCGTCACATATGGTATCAGAGCCGGTTCGACCCACGGCTTGGGATTCACCATTGCTTTCGGTGACATGATTAGATTGATTATAATGTTGTTGATCGAGTTGATTGTGTGCGTGCAGGTAATCATGGTTAGAGGACACCACGGAGGCAGACGACGGGGTGATAGGGGAGGAGGCATGATGCCTCCAGTAGCATCCACGCCTGAGGGGTCTAACCCCCAGGTAGGCGAGAAGGTTCTCGGACAGGAGCAAATAGCATTTGGCGATGTCGTGAGGATGATGAGATCTTTTCAGCGCATGTTCGAGGCGCTGATCAGCCGATTGGACAGAGATGAGGCCAGGGAACTGACACCTGCTGAGGTTCCGCCACGCACACCGTTTGTTACTGGTAGCATTCACCGTGAACTCGAGAAGTAAAATTTCATGAGTTCTTTGGTGCCCCAGATGGCGCAGCCGCCGAGGCATGGTTGGAGAATGTGGCGATGTGCTTCGCACTTCACGATTATACCTCCAACATGAAGGTCCGCATGGCGATCTTTCAACTGAAGGGGAGCGCTCTTCTATGGTGGAAGACGCTCCTGTCGCAACTGAACATGGTCATTGAAGATGTGTCATGGGAACTGTTCGAGGAACGGTTCTGAGAGAGGTACCTTTCAGAGGAATTCATTGAGCGTCAGCTCAATGAGTTCAACAGTTTACGACAGGGGGGTCGTACGGTGCCCAAGTACGAGACACGTTTTATGGAGCTACTCTAGTATGCTCCGCACCTTAACACTGAGAAGCTCAAGTTCAACATGTTCGTGTTTGGCCTTAACGACAGCTTACGTGCAAAGGTTAGGATCTTGATGCCTCAAACCTTGCACGACGTTGTCCAAAAGGCCCTCATAGCAGAGGAGGAGCTCATCAGTGGGGGTTAGACCAAGACTCCCGCGAGACCAGCAGGGAAGGTTTCATCTGGTACACCACAGCATCAGACACCAGCGAGACATACAACAAGACATCGTGGCTTCCAGAGAGGATCCACTTTCACTACACCCCGACGACTGCCGCCTCAGCAGCGGACACCTTATCAGGGGCCCTAACATCAGCAGCAGCATCACCCGCAGCAGCAGTAGTTTAGGCCTGTTCAACAGAACAGACCTGGGTTCCATGCCAGTGGGCCGACATATTCTACTTCGGGTACCAGTACTACTGGGTTGAAGAAGGGGTGTTGGACGTGTGGGGAGCCACACTACTAGCGCGACTGTCCTGTGGAGAGGACCAGAGCATCCGGATCAGTCAGACCCACTACAATGGGAGATATGGGCAAGGCCCATCGGATTCACGCAGCGGTGAATAACCACCAGGAAGAGCACCAGTCGACTGTGCTCGAGATGACAGGTATTGTCGCTGACCAGACCGTTAGTATTTTGATAGACCCAGGTGCTACTGAGAGTTTCATTTCTGGTGCAGTGCTAAAAAGGATTAAGGTAAAGGCAGTCGAACAGGACGAGTTTAGCTTCATAGAGATGGCTTAAGGAGCCAAACAGAAGGTTGGAGGAAAGGTTACGGGTTGTGCCCTTAACCTGGGAGAGTTTATCACGAGGGTCAACTTGTACGTCACGATCTTAGGATCTTATGACATCGTGATTGGTATGGATTGGTTGGAATCGCATGAGGCGATACTCAACTGTAAAACGAAATGGTTGAGCTTGGTCGATGACGAAGGATAGAGACGTGTGATAGTAGGACGAAACCAGAGAGTTTCCCTGAGGTTCATATCTTCCTTACAGCTATGGAAGAGTATGCGCAAGGGGTGCAAGCTTTATGTGATCCTTGTGCTAAATGAAAAGGTAGTGGGGGAAGGTCTAGAACACCTTCCGGTGGTGAAGGAGTTTGTGGACGTATTTCTAGAGGATTTACCGGGGATGCCACCGGAAAGGGAACTGGAGTTTACCATAGACCTGAAACCGAGGACCGAACCGATAGAAAGAACGCCTTATCAGATGTCGACCCCGGAGTTGCAAGAGATGAAAATGCAATAGAAGGAGTTGTTGGACCTGGGACTGATACACCCTAGTGTGTCACCATGGGGTGCACTAGTTATTTTCATACGAAAGAAGGATGGTTCATGGAGGCTTTGCATTGACTACCATCAACTGAATAAGGCTACGATCAAGAATCAATATCCCTTACCAAGAATTGATGATCTGTTCGATCAAATGAAGGGTGAGATGGTGTTCTCCAAGATCGATTTGCGATCAGGGTATCACCAGTTATGGATCAAGGACGATGATGTCCCTAAGACCGCCTTTACGACGAGATTTGGACATTGCAATTTTACTGTTTTACCGTTTGGACTGACAAATGCCCCAGGGGTATTTATGAGTTTGATGAACAGGGTGTTCCGCGAGTACTTGGACAAGTTCGTCCAAGTATTCATTGACGATATTTTGATCTACTCTCG
>SNQJ01S0003829.1:185600-236717 GCA_010110895.2 Picea sitchensis
TACCAAGGAGACATTTTCATTTTGAATCATCTTGTACTTGAACATTTAAGTGGGGTAAAAGGAGGTTGCCCCCTCGAAGAGGATTATTATCTGAAATTATCTCTTTTTCAAGGCGTTGAGTACTTTTTGTAAGGTTTTTCTATGCTATATTGATATTTGGTTCTTAACAAGTATGTACCTAATGCTAATCATGTAATTGATTGGAATGTGATTCAGGTGGATCAAGAACGATACTTTTGATTTCAGTCGATGTGCATATTGGATCAACAAGCCAACTTCCTCTATAATTGAGAAATTGGGATGGTAAAGGTTTAGTGGACCTATTACGGTCATGAATATGTAACCTGGGAGAATGAGGATTCCATGTAGGAAGACTACCCGCATATTTTTGAAGGTTTTTAAAGCATTTTTCGTATACATGTGTATATAATGCAATGAGGATAGTGCATAAATAAAGGGGAGGGGAATGTAATATCCCTAGGATGAATCCCAATTGTAATCTACATATAGGTTGGTGAGCCAAGATATTTTGTGCCAGAGCACCTTTCTATATGTATTTTGAGGCTAGAGTGCCTTTGTAATTGTTAGGATGGAGAGCCTATATGCTAAAAGGCCAATGATCATAACATTGTAATATGTAATCACACTCAGATTATTAATAAAAATACGTTGTTGTTGTAGATGCAGTGAGACAAAAAAGTATGGGGATGTATAACTCCACACCATAGGAAAGGCGAGATAAGTTTCTAGGAAGAGGGACTAAGCCAAGGAAATATTATAATAATATTTCCTAAATTCTAATTTATGGGATATATATTTATCCTAACTTCCTAAAGGATGGGAATGAGTCAAAAAGTTGAGTCGATCTAGTTCATAAGGTGGTAAGTGTCAAGTTATTATCATGCAAATATATTGTTTGGACTTAGTGTATTTTGATAATTCACTCATCATTATATCATTATGTCATACTCCACTCTTTTCATATCTACACTTTGCCATCAATCCTTGGTACCTAGAATTGGAATCTTGTGTATTTTTTTGTAACCAGTGAACTGGGTGATACGAGTTGTAGAGGCGGGTTTTCAGGCCTGTGGGTATTAAGAAGAGGTGGGTTGCTAGGCCAGTGAGAATTATCTCCAGGTGAGATAAATCTTGGGAATTTATTTCCCTGTACACTCAGAAATAACTACAGAGGTCTCATATGTTTTTTTTGGTATGTTGTTGAAGCCCCAAAGGGAAGTGGGGAAATTGAATGACTATTGAGAAGAGAAGGGGCACACTTCCTGGGATATGACATGTTATGGGAAAAGAGAGGTTGTAGGCTAGTTGCAATAGTTGGTGCCTTGACATGAGTTTTATTATGTTCGTTAGACCTTAGTCTAGCTTAGAAGGCCTTCCCTGGTTGATTTTCTATCCTCATCTCATGGGTGACTTGCTCCTCAGAATTTATGCACTGCAGATTCTATGGATGGGAGGAACATTGGAGGTATGCATGCATTTGGTGGATTATTCATAATACTAGTGTCTTCCCGATGTTTATTTTAAATGTTGTGTTATTCTTTATGATTTTTCTATTATGAGTTTTTATTGTTTCAATTATGATTAAGTTTAAAATACTATAGAACTACATAAGACTACATTGTGTACGTATTCATAGCATTTTTATTGCAAATTTAATGGTATCAGAGTTGAAATTTTGTGTGGCACAACCCATCTTGGGGATTGGGGATGTTACACTTTATTAATTGTTAGTTTTGGATTGGACTGTATCATTGAAATACACATTGTTATTTGAAATACAAGCAGTAAACCAAACTCAAAAACCCAAATCTAAATAGAGATTGCAAACAAGAGATTTTTTTATTTACTTATTCATAGAAGATTCATGTTGGTGAGGTGTGTGGGGTAGTGGCAGGATATAATTCTCACATTTACATATCATATGGTATACAATTAGTTTAATATGTGGCCTTGAAGAAACTATTAGGACACTAAATAGGAATAAAATTTATCATGGGAAAGGAATTGAAAAGAGAGGGGTTGGAAGAATTCATAGGATTCAATGTGAAAATCAAAGAGGAGAACTTACACTTGAAGGAGAGGATAACAAAGATTAAAATTGATCTTGAGACATTCATAAAGTTGTAGGTATTTTTCAAAGAGATCAAGGAAGTGAAAAAACTTTCCATTTTTACTTTATATGGAAGTGCCATGATTGAGACAAGCATGGTAAGATCATCCTCCAAGAACCTTTCTTAAAATCCCTCTGGTGATTTTTAGAAGCATGCTAGAGGAATCAATTATAATCTCATGAGAAAATGGGCTGTAATGGCCAAGGGATAAGTAGAAGAAGAATGGGTATGGTAAAACCCATTATATATCAACATAGAAGGTCAGGGATTTAATGGACAAGAGGAAGAAATAAAACATTTTCTTCATTTAAGGACACAATCATAACATTTATTGAATAAAGAGGGACCAAAGAAGAATCCATTTCAATTACAAAAAAAAAAAAAAAAGGAATAGATAGTAGGCCATTATTCCAACCTATTTGTAGATTCTTGAAATATCATAGCTAAGGGATGTTTCCACAACCCAAACCTACACCAACTCTTTGGTAGCCAAGAAAATAAATTGGTATGAATAAGAAAAAAACTAAGAGGTATGCCAATGCATCTCTACTTTATTTCTATTGTAAGAAAAAAGGCCATAGGGTTGATGAGTGTTGGTTCATGAAGAAAAAGAGAATGATAAGAAACCCGTGTAGTACTGGATTATTTTTTCATTAATGCAAGTCAAGTGGACATTTGGAGGCTAAGTGTTGTAGGACTCAACATCCTTTATCTTCTTCTTCTTTTGTAGATCAAAATCCTCCAAATTGGAGGTGTGATTTGAAATGGAACCAAATAATCTCTCGTATTTCAACTTTGTGATAAAAAATGATTTATGAAAAGTTTGAATTAAATTTACAAACTCTAAGACAATGGAAGATGAAATGAATCATATTGATGGTTGGTCTCTCGAGGCAATTCTATTCATGGAATTATACTAGAGACAAAGAACACAGGAGGAGATATGGAAAGAAAATGAATATCAACAAAAAGAAGGGTAGTCACAGAGGTATGAAGGAATCAAAAGAACAATCCTACTTGAATATTAAAGGATGAAGTAGGTATTTATATTGTTGACAAAGAGTGAAAGTTGTCTATAATCTAGATAAATATCCAATACATTTTCATTCAAAACTAATGCATCATAATATTTGTAGAGATTGCATAGCTCACTCTTTGTAGTAATTTATTGAGCATTAATATTCTATTGAATTTTGGTTTTCCCATTCAGGTTTCTAAGGTAAAAATATTTATTGTACCAATGTTCATTACTATGTAAATGAGTTTTATTTTTAATTTCTTGAATTTGGTGTTCTTCATTTTTGTATTAAACCACATCCTACAAGACTTTTAAGTTCTACCACCCAAATCAATGAAAATACTCCACTCTAATTGATAATGGTTTATTAAATTAGCAATATATAATACTATGAAGAATTTGTTAGTTTGTTGGGTGTTTTTCTCAGTCAATTGATTATTTAATGGTTTTTGGATTGGTGTGAGTTCTATTGTTTGAGCCACACTTTATAACTCCTTTATTAACTGTTGGAATCATTTTATTGATGGATATTGTTGCGTATTCTCTACATAGAGTATTTAAAGTCACATATAGTTTTTTGCTTGTCTCTATTATGCCATATACTTCATCCCACAACACAAATTATACAACTCATTCATTTTCTGCAAGTCAATAACACTAGTTGCATCCATATAGTTGGGTATAATCAGTTCAAGTCTTGTCATTATTTATAGAACCCAAATATACCATCATTGAAATTGATATCATAGACAGTTATTTGGAATGTTCAGCTAGTGAAATTGTTTGTGTGTTGTAACATTAATATGTAGCAACTCATTTATATACTCTTTATTCAAGGAACATATGTGAATGTAACCATTCCCATAAGTAGTCTTCTGTGTTTAACTAATATCTCCTTGTAGTTTGGATAATAGTGCCAAAACAAAATGCTACTACTCTTGTTGTTTTCTTGAAGGATTTAATAGAATCGACAAGGATTTAAATTCACCATTGAAAAATTATTCATCCCACGGGGAGTATATATATTGTACTAACACACATCCAAACACATGAAAATACTTAGATATTGTAAATCACAGGTGCTAGGTATGAAAATATAAGATATTGTAAACCCCATAGTAGTTGAACACCGAGTCAAGAAAGAATGCCTAGGTTTTTGTGGACAAGAGGAAGTAAGTACAAGTTTGGGTCAAGATCAAACCACCAAGATAAAAAACAATTCAAATAAAGTAGAAATGAAGAAGAATTCATTTTGATTATAGGAAAGGAAATAGAAATGGATAGGGTAGGAATCCATTACTCCAACCTACTTGTATAATATTGAAAGAGAGAAACCAAGTGATTTTTTTCCCACCCCAAGTTGCATCAACAATTGGGTAACCAAGTAAACAAGTTGACAACAATAAGAACAAACTAAGGAAGTATGTAAATGAATTTCTATTTGGATTTTATTGGAAGAATAAAGGAGAGAAGGTTGATGAATGTTTGTGCAAGAACATAAAAAGAATTTCAAAAAATCCATGCAGTAGCAAGAATTTTTACCATCAGTTGAAGTTAGGTGGACATTGTGTAAGTCACATCGAGGGATTCATCCAAAACTTTATCCCACGGACCATACAACCAAGGTAAATGTTTGGAGAGTGAACGGTAAGGAAAGGAAGAATCATAAACCAATGTCAAAAAATCTATAAGGGAAGAATAGGTCATCTCCACCAATGAAGTGGATGGCACGCTTACACTAGGGAAAGTCTTCATTCACCTCTTATATCGATACTATAGTGGAGGAACCCATTCTTCACAATTTTTTACATATAGATAAAATGAAATGATTTGATGGGGTTATTTAAGACTCTATAACAACCAAGAAATTTGATCTATGGAAGAAGAGAAAGAAAGCATGTGCCAATAGAAGAATAAGAAGATAGAGAATTGAGTTGAATATTTTGCAGACCAAAACCCTTTGATGGGAAGGTGTTGTCCTTAAACTTTGTAATAAAATAATAATTTTTTAATGTTTAATTTGAATTTAAAAAATACAATATCATGGAAACTGAAATGAATTATCTTAACGATTAGCCTTCCAAGGTGGCTGTATTAAAAAAATGTTGTTGGAGACAAAGGATAGAGGAGGAGAGATGGAATAAAATGAAGCCTCGAAAGAAGAAAGGTAGTTGCAGAAGTATGAAGGACTTGAAACAATAAATATATTTTAATATTAGAGGAATAAGGAGGTATTGTGTTATGTACTAAAAACATATACATTTAACCCCATATATGCCCCCTTTGGTGAGAAGGATAAACAATTAGGAAGGTTTCAACACCTAGCTCATTTGTTAAATGTATGACTCTACAATAAGTTTTTTTTTCTCTTATTGCATCATAGCTAATCATCAAGGTAGGGATATGACCCATGTTCAAAACTCTCAATGTAAATTTGAACCCATAAAATGCCCCATACCATCTAAATTCACAAATGCATTCACATAAATAATGTAGTGTAAATAAGATGCATAAATTTGTTAAATGAGGAATTACATATTCATTTCATTTATAAAAACATATTAAGACTCATAAAAGTTATAAAAAATGATTTAAAAGTAGGGATGGAACACTTATGTTTTAACAAATATTGTCCAATAAAATGGCTATGTATAAAAACAATTATATCCTACCATAAGAAACCAGTGTAGAGACGACCCCTAAGAAAGGATATAATGTCAGAAGGGTGAAGAGAGCTATATATCAAATCAAATGTCACCGAAACTAGCCCAAATTCTCTTAGGCTAAGTGAATTTATTTACAACTAAGCACTCTGCGTAACCATTCAATTATCAAAGAATCATGGCATTATGATCCACTACTCACAAAACATAAGGAATAGATTTAAATTCTTTGCTCCTACTCATTGATCAATATTTTTTTCTCCAAATGAACAAGAATTAACAAGAGAAAGGTAGGCTTCCTAAATACCTTAACCTCTATGATCCAAAACAACCATCAACATATCTTCCTAGGTTCATATTATTATCCCATAGACATGGAATCATCTTGAGTTAGTGGAAGAGGTGGGTGGCTACCAATATCCACCTAGATAAGTAGTTCCCCTTTAGGAATAAATTCTCCCTATTGCGTTAAGTGCCTCCATAAGATAGTGAAAATTCTATTGAATCTGATTCCTAGTGAGCCACTTGCCTTTATGAAGAAGTAGTTGTTCTTTGACAAACCACAAAAATTGTATGTTGTATTGGTATGTTCCCTTCATCTTTGTGTCCATGACCTGATCCAATGTATCTTTCTCAATGTAGTTGAGATTAATTTCTGCAGGGGACAAATTCTTACACAACTTTGAGGTTTCAGGTAGAGGTAGAAAATATGGTCAAAGAAGCCCCACATTAAATACTAGGTTCAAGCCAAGGAAAACAAAAATACTCAATTCAAAAGAATTCTCACCCACATCCTTCATGATGGTGTAATCCCATATATGAGTGTTATGAGATTCTTGTGAGGGCGTGTGAATCACTCTTTATGCAAATGAAACCACACCTTATCACTAACCTGAAACTTGTGTGGAACCCAATGCTAGTCATGAAATTTATTTTACTTGGCATTGGATTTATATAAGATATAATTAACCTATTGTTGGATGTGTTGGACCAATTCAACAAATTTTGATTCTTTATCTACTTAATTCTGAGAATGGGAGGAATATTCCTATGTAGATGTAATATGAGATCTATGGAAGGATATGTTTAAGCTATGTTGAACATATGGAAGTCTCTCATCACATGTTTATAGATTATTGGAGTTGTACATGTGTGGAATATTCAAAATCATCATGTTGACCACCTTTCTCTTCCCATCTTTTTAGGGGTGGAAGGAAGTTGATTTGGTCAGATTGGTATAAGAGATGAACTTTAGACACTACTTTTTGAAGATGAAGAAAAATGCAGTAGTTAGAACTACCTTTGGTACCTTGTAGAGTTGGAATCCCAAAGTAAAAATGATAGTATGAGGCCTTGAATCATAAAAAACCTGATGTTTCCACATATATGGTTGTCCTAAAGGAAATCACAAAATTCAAGTAGGGTAAGATGACACAATACTTCATTTTTGAAGGGATTGATGCCATAAGATATGAAACAATGATGAATAAAATAGATTTTTCATCCCTAGGTCAACCAATCAATGGTGTATGGTTGGGGGTGGAAAATTGTTGGTATCTTTAATCTCTCAATGACCTCAGTTGAGATCAATTTATTATATCGATCCCTGACAAAAATGAAATGTAGTGGAGTCCCCTTCATGTGCATCTATGAATAGAGGAGGTGATCCCCCTCCGTAGGCTCCTCTAACGCTTCTAGTTTGATCTTTATGGTTTTTATGGTGTTGCATGTCAAATTTACAAACTTTCATAATGTGTCGCACATGGTGCAAATGTCACGTTCTAAGTGTCGCAAGTGTCACATGTGGCACAAACGTCATATCATAAGTGTCTCAAGTGGCATAAGTCTCACACCCAAACTGTCGCAAGTGTTGTAAGTGTCGTAACATGCCTCATATGATTTTGGTAGGTGTCTCAACTCAATAGGAAATATGAAAACACTTGTCACAACCCCTAAATCATGTTGGAAGGAAAATCCCCATCATTTGATAGTTGAAACCTACTTTTTCACTTGTTTGACCATTTTTGGGAATTTAGAAAGATTGGTGCCCCCTGCCCATACTTAGGTAATGTCAATGCTCCATGTGCCATGTGAAAGGGGTTCCATGGTGCCCTATTGTCAACTTTAAAGGAGCACCGTTGTTGGTTGAGGGAATCATGGTGAATCCCACCTTCTTCTAAGGGATAGATCTGAAAGTTTGGGGTTTGTTTCGATTTATTCCTACCCCATGGCTCTATCTAACGAAGAAATCATAACTTATGGAGCCATACAATCAACCAATTCCAAAAATTCTCAAGGTGTTTGAGCCTCTCAAAGCCTATAAATTGAAGGCATTTCCATGGTGAAAGAGAGGAGAAATTAGTAAAGCATAATTATTTTGATCTTGATTAATTCATGAAAGGGTTGGATGATGAGAGTTTGAAGAGGTTGTTGCAACATCAATCGTGGATTTCAAGTATATTATTATTGGTTCTAATTCAATATATACTTGGACTATTTCCTTCAAGATTATGTATTTTTACATTTGCTTCTCTACTATTTATCTAATCTTTGTAGATAGACTTATCTTATATAATCCACTTATGACACTTGAGACAGTTTGGGTGTGACACTTATGCCACTTGTGACACTTAAGATGTGATGTTTTCACTACATGCGACACTTGTGACACTTAGAATGTGACGTTTGCGCCATGTGAGACACATTATGCAAGTATGGAAATTTGACGTGTAACAGATTTCCCCCGAAAGTGTCAAGTTAGAAGCGGAAGCTGATGGATGAAACACTTTATAGATTCTTTAATGCAAGGGTGATGGATTCAGAGAACCTGGTAGAAGCTACAAATAACCATGAAACAATATTAATGTACATTTCATTCCCTAGGAAGGCATATCTATGCTTGGAATATAAATGACTCAAAGCATGGTCGTTGACCAATACAATGTAGATCCATAATGATATTGACTAAAGACATGGCCACGAAATATACAATTTGGATCCATTTCTCCATGACATGACCTAATCACAACCATGAAATAATACACATTGGATATATGATATGATAGTAACATAGGCTTTACTGGACTATCCTTATTATGGGGTGGATTTCAGAGGCAATGAAACAAAAATATGAAGGATCATTTCCTAGCCGAGGTGAAAGTCTAGTCCACCTCTCCATATTGGGATCGAATACATGATAGTCTATTAAAGAAATATGTGGTTGCATGAGAGGTACTCGTTCCAAAAAGAACGATACCAAGAATGATCCATACCGAACTTGTTTTTGCTTCCCTTCTCTGCATCTAGAAATCTTATCTTTGACATTTGTTGGAAATCTTGCACGCCAATTAAAGATATTCGGCTCAAGGAACTCAACTGCGTATGCCATCTATGATTTGGAATCCAGGTGAGGATTGGTGCTTCCTTCCAGTTTGGTGATGGTAAATATGATAGCTTGTAAAGGAAGATCTCTCACATAATTGCAATTCTACCAATTTCCTTGCGGGATCCTGCCCTAAAGAAATTTTCTATGTAGTCATCAAGATGCAATGGTGTATCTCGATGGATGAACAAGATCATGGGTTCCCTTCTTTTAGAGAGCCCCATCAAAAATAATACATCCTCAATTTCAATATCTAAAAATTGAGATCCCACTCGAAAAGTCTGCTCATCAACATCCCATAACCCAATCGGGTACTCAAGGAGAAGTATATCCTTTTGCATGTTTTGTATCTTGAAAAAGTTCAATAAACTGCAAATTCGGAGTGATTTCATTGCTTGAGGGTCATGCAATGTAGCCATATCATCATTTTCATGCTCTATTTCCTTCCACTCAAGAATCTTGACAATCAAATCCCTGCAAAACATCATTAAAAATCATTAGTCGAGATCCCAAGAAAAAAAAATAGCCTTTTTCATAGGCTAAAGCACATACAATTTATTTTTTTGCACCTGGCAAACCCTTGTAGACCATTTCAGAGCATCGATGCACCCTAAAAAAGAGCACCAGGGAACCAATATATGGATGCACCTTGCATGCCATATTAGGGAAGATACATTCTAGTAAGGCTCCATAGGGGCTCTTAAGGGTCCCAAGAAAACTGAAAAAAGACATAAAAACTGAAAGAAGGAGATCATACTACCAACCTACTCCAGAAAAAATGAAGAATGATGGTCCAGAGCTCCTGCAATCGACGCTGGAAAAGACTATTCCAAATGCAAATACTCAAAGTAAAAGAGGCAAGTGAGAATGAAAGGTGAAATGAACTATATCTTTTCACCAAACTGACTTTTAACCACTTGCAAACTGGTTTAATTTAAACCTTTTTTCACATTAATATTTCCTTTTATTTGTTTTTTCCACAATTTCCATTGGTTTTTAAGGAATTGCTGACAATTGTTTCCTAGAACAGTTTTCTAATGCATGAACATAGGATGCAAAAATTTTTGGTGACCTTGAAATATTTTCAATCATACTTTGTCATCCTTCAAGATAATTAAAACATGAAGAGTTTTCAGTTGGGAAATAGGTTACCCCCTTTTCAGTCCTGACAGACTAACTACAAAAAAACAATACTCTGACCTCTTTGTTTAGAAGAGTTCTCCTTCACATTATTTTATGCTTTTTCGGGCCTTGGAGCCTAATTATTATGAAAAAGAACATTGACATAATTTTATTTACGTTATTTTCAAAGTCACTAAACATGAAAATGCACCACATTTTCCTTCTCTCGACTCATAAGACCATACATTGAAGGGCCCATATCGGAATGAACCCTTACTTTTTCTAGTTTGTTAAACATAGGAAGAGGAACTTATCGAAGGTGATTTATGCCAGGCACTTGTTATCCTCCTTAAGCTCATTAAACAAGAAAGAGGTACTCATCTATCTAGATGGGAGAAAAAATTGAAATGGGTAAATTATTTTGAAACCTTTGAGGTAGCTTTTGTTGTCGCCTTTGAATATGGCACATGTTTTCATCTCACCTTACAGTCACTTAATTCATTCACCATTGAGTCACATCAATTCCATGAGTCCTTTTACTCCTTCATCTCACCCAAATAGTTCCCTGGTGGTCGTTGCACTATGTTTTGGTCCATTTCTTGAACGAGTCGAAGCTTCCAAGTCTTGTGTCATGCCTCATAATGTTCAAGGGAAGTTTTCATTTCAGACCAACCATCTATAGTATTACCAGTTTTTAGTCCTATGTCAGCCCATATTTATTTAATACACCATTTCATATCACTTTCCTATGACAATTTTATGTCGATGATGGGGGATACACCAAAGCCCTCCTTCAACAAGTCTTTTCCCGTCGACTTCAATGCATTATCCTAGAATTAGACTTGGAAACATAGTAGTACCTTGGAACCTGTAGCATCAAGGAGATCTTGGAGAGGTTGATTGACGATGAGAAGATCTTGGATAGGTTGGAGAGGTTGTTGCAACATCAATCGTGGTCTATAAGTATCTTCTTATTTGTTCTCATTCAATATATACTTGGCCTATTTTCTTCAAGTTTATGTCTTATTACATTTTCTTGTCTACTATTGCTATAATATTCATAGATAAAATTATCTTATCTTATCCAATATTGATCCTACAAAAACCTCTCCAAGATCTCCTCATCCAAGCCTTGCACGAATGAATCAAGATAAAAGTAATGATGATTTACTGATTTCTCATCTCTTTCACGATGGAAATGCCTCCAATTTATAGTCTTTGAGAGGCTCAAACACCTTGAGTATTTTTGGAACTTACTAAGGATATGGTGCCATAAGTTATGATTTCTTCCTTATATAGATCCATGGAGTAGGACTTGAGCCAAACAAACCCCAACCTTTCATAGTAATCCCTTAGAATAAAGTGGGATTCACCATGATTCCCTCAACCAACAATGGTGCTCCCTTAAAGATAACAACAAGGCTGCATGATGCCCCTTTAACATGCAACAAGGATCACCAGTGCTAGCTAAGAATGGGCAGGGGGTGCCAGTGTTCTTAAATGCTAAAAAACGGTCAAAATCTCAGGTGAAAAAGTATGTTTTGATTATAAAATGATGGGGTTTTTTCTTCCAACATGATGTAGGGTTTGTGACAAGTGTTTTCGTAGTTTCGATTGAGTTGTGGCACTAACCAAACGTGTATGAGGCATGCTATGACACTTATGACACTTCTAACAACTTGGGTGCAATACTTATGAAACTTATGTGATTTTTTCACCACATGTGACACTTGTGACACTTAGAACGTGACATTTTCACCATGTGTGAAACATTATTAAAGTGTGGAAATTTGACGTGTAACAAATTTCCACCCAAAGTTGAAATTCATAAGAGGAAACCGATGCCTGAAACATTTTATATATTCTTCAATGCAAGGGTGATGGAGTCAAATAACCTAGTATAAGATCTCAACAACCATAAAAAAATATTAATATACATTTCATTCCTAAGTTAGGAATACCTATGTGATGTAGGAACATCTCTCCACGTCGACCAGCCAGCCAGCCAGCCAGTCACATCAGCGGATTCAAATCGCTCGTTGAAGAGAGAGGTGCAACCTCATTTGAAATCTGAATTCAATGTAATTTAATGCTTAGGCTGTTGAGCCATGAAGTCATGCCTTTGCGCAGGCTGTAGATAAGTAGGCCTTTAATGTTTGTAAGGCTGAGATCTAGATCCAGATAGTGGACTAGACAACCCATTCAATGTAATTGAATAGGGTAGGTAGATTTGAGGGAAGAGCTCCAAGAGCCCCCTCATGTAAAAAGATCTATTGTATCTCTTTGGTAGTTAGAGTGAAGTTGGTGAGGATAGAGGAGGATCTGCATGTAGAGATAAGAAGAGAAAGAGCCGAGACCTTGTTACAGGCCGTGCTCAGGAACAACTTGTAAATACAGGCATTTCCATATTTAATATAAAGAAGCAATTTTTCCTGCATGTATTTCTGTGTTATGTGGATGTCTGTGAGTGTTCCTCATATGATATGAATGTATGTTGTAGATTTATATTGTAGGGTTTCATTTGCAGGAGTGTGTGTGATTTCAGGTGAAGGTCTTTGAGGTTTCATGCCAGGAGCGCGTGACAGAGTACTGCGGTCTTTGAATACCGGTGCACTGAAGCACTTCTAAATATTGTGGGTTCAGACAAGGACGTGTTGTGGCATAGGAACTAGAATCAACAAATCAGGGAAGACCTTAAGGTTACTAAGCACATTGGAGGCAAGGTTGTGTAGGAGAGACACAGTTGCAGACAGAAGCTCTAAGGAGTTCTATGAATCTCTACCAAGTGGGCATTGAGCATATGTACAACAGTGCATTGAGAAGAACTCTGCTGTGAGTTCTTAAGGAGGACCAGAATCACTAAGGATTATGAGGAGCTCTGCCAAGTGGGCATTGAGCAGGTGTAAGGAGTGCACAACAGAAGACTTTTGTTGAGAAGTTCAGGAAGAAAACGAATCACTGAGGATTCTGAGAGCTCTCCTAGGTGGGCATTGAGCAGGTGCATAGGTGCATAGGAGGAGAAAACCGTTGAACGTTCTGGGAGAAGATATTCTGCCAGGAGGGCAATGAGACATTATGTATATAGGCACAAGAGAAGAGAACTCTTTGAGTTCTGTATTTTAAAGGAAGAATCCACTGAGAGATATTCACAGGGTTGCTAAACACCCTGCAGACTCAGCAAGAGGTTGCTTGAGGCAGAGGATAGCCAGGAGGGAATTACATTCTCCATATGTGGGAGAAGGAGGAAGGATAAAATCCATTAGGGGTCTGAGTGTTTGAAAAGCTCAGGAGAGGTAGCACTTTGTGTGCGGGAAGACTCTGCAAAGGCGCAGGAGTTGAAGAATCCTTCGAGGATTCGAAAGGAGAAGCTCAGGAGGAGTAGTTCTTTCAGCGCACAGAGCTATAGTGGCAAGGAATGAAGAGGTCGAACAACTCTTTGAAGAGTTCAAAGTTCTCCAAGATTAGGAGGAACAGCGTCATGGAGAACGCACGGTGAGAACTCAGGTAAAGGAGCTCGCAGAGAAGAAAGGAAAAGGTCGACGCCTTTAGGAACTTGGGATTTTTCCAAGTGCAGGAAGACAGTGCACAATCTTAGGAGGGAGCACAATAACTATCAAATCGACTGGAGAAAGGAGATATGGACCGCCGGTTTTCACGTCCAGAAGGTAGTGCAATGGAGGAGTGCATAGAATAACGGATCTAGACCGTGGTATCTTGATCCAATTACCCGTCAGCCAATGGATCAGCGAGAACCTGCATGAGGATTAAGCCCTCGAAAGGAGGGGAGAAAAGTACCGAAAGGCATTGAGGCATAAGGATATAGGCACTCATGATATCGAGGATATCGAGGACGAGAGGAGAGTCACTCAACACCAGAAACCCTGAATTAGCGAGATTTGATCTGGACCGTTCATTTGGGAGTGGATGCGTGTCACGAGATTACCCACATCGGGGACTCGGGCATCGGAGGTTGGAAGAGGAAGTATTTCGACTTTGCGAGTGGTGAAAAGGCGAGAGCTCTGTGTTGTGGGCCTAGCTGATGTCACATTGGGATATCGGGACTCGAGATATGGGAGTTCTCGAGGTTGAGGAAGTCGGGACACTTCAAGTCTCAAAACAGTGAGATTGGATCAGGGTCATCCATCTATTGGGACACGTGGTGGAGATTTGGATTATCAGAGAAGGTCCCGATACGAGAATCGTCAATTGGGAAATCGCGAATCCGAAAATCGGGAATCCCGTGGACAAGAAGTCCTTGGAATTCGAAATCGTGAATTTTGAAACCCCGATAAGCAGTATGATTGTGGTCATATGAGGGGGAGGTCATGTGGATCACGAGTCTATCCCAGAGAGCTAACGAGAGTCAAATCATATCAGGAATCAGAGAATCGGGGATCCCATGGACAAGGTGTCCATGTATTTTGGCATTGGAAAGTCCGAAGCCCCGAAAGGTTATAAGGCTGCGGTCTTATGAGAAGAGGTCACATGGACCAGGGAATATCCAGGAGGGGCTAAGGCCGAAAGGGAGCGCATCGACAAATCAGTGATCGAGAGATCGCGGGGACAAAGATTCATGACATCGAGGATCACGAAACCCCAAAACCCGAAATTAAGTCGGGGAGTTCACGGTTGAATGCAGAAGGCCGTGAGGAAGTATAAAGACCTGTGGATCGGATTTTCATCAAAGATTCCAGCAGGGAATCGAATGAGCTAATTTGCCTCAAAGGGGAATTTAGAATGATCCTGTGAGCAGAAGCGTGACGAGGTGGTGGCCGCGTCTCTATTGCATCAATTGGTATCAGAGCTCCAACTATGTTTGTATATTTAAAGCAGAGGGAGAAGGAAAGGGAAGCCAGAGGAGGAAAGAACTATGATACACACATCAAGTGGTATCAGAGCAGCGACTTCTCTTGTATATTTTAGGTGAAGCGAGAAGGTAAATGAAGACAGAGCGTTGGAGACTCTGTAAGGATTGTTTGTAGGTAGGAAACAGTCCATAGACAGCCGGGAGGACTGTGGAGGATGAAGCTGGAACCACTCTTAGTGCGGAGTGATAGCAGCAGGTTTGCTAGGAGATCAGACAAGGACAACGCCATGGCTACTGAATACCATAGGCATGCTGGGAGGAAGAGCAAGGTAAAAAATGTTGCAGAAATAGATAAAGAGCTCACTGAAATAAGGGCAGACATAGAAAATCTTGAAATGTGGATGCAACAAAAAGCCAAGCTGAGATGGGTGTATGAATGGCCCATGAAGAAGCCAAAGGTAAAATATCCAGTCAAGGAGTTGATGGCCAGAAGACAACGAAGGATGTTAAAAGGATGGTTGAGGTATGCTGAAAACCTCGACAGACCTGAGGAAATGGTTCAAGTATGTGAACCAAATATTGGAAAAATTATCGGTGAAGGGAATGAAATGGGATCGACTGAGGATCTCAAGAACTACCAAGAGGGTAGAGTAGAAATTCCAAATTTCCAGGTGGGCAAAGAGCTGAGATCGCTCCGGGATCTCAGAGACTGTCATGAGGACAGCCAGGGAATTTCACATTGCCAGTTGGGCAATGGAATGAGGTCATTGCGGGATCTTAAAGATTGCCAGGAGGGCAGCGAAAGGATTCTAGTTTTTCAGGTGGGAAAAGGAACAGAGATGGAATCAGTTGATTCCATGGACTGCCAGGAGGGCAGTAGGAGCATCTCAAATCGCCAGGTGGGTAGAGATGAGAATATGAGACTGCCTGAAAGTCTCATGGACTTGGAGGTGATTTCAATTCAGTAAGGGGTACTGATGAAGATGGGATTGGTTGATCTCATAATCTACCAGGAGGTCAATGAATAGATCCCATATTGCCAGGTGGGCAGGGCTGAGCAAATGAGTTTGAATCATCCAGAAGAGCTGACAGAGAAGGTGAGATCAGGGGTGGATTTAGATCAGCAGATGTAGCTGACATAAGAGGAAGATCGGAGAAATATTTTGATGATTGGGGGAATTGAGGTATTCCTACCACTTGCCCAAGGAGAGGCATAAATCTATGTTGTGGATGCAGCAACAACAGGAGGACAGCTAGCTGAGACTGTCAGGGGAGAAAAATTGGAGCAGGTGGTTGAGACTACCCAAGCAGAAGCAGAAGCAGGAGAAGAAGATGAGAATTCTGAGGAATGGCTCAACATATTCAGCCAGGAAGCTAAGGAAGCTATAGCACTGAAGCTGACAGCAGTAGAAGCAAAAGAGGATAATGAGCATTCTAAGGAATGGCTCAATATTTTCATCCAGGAAGCTGAAAATACTGCAACATGGGAGTTTGCAGCAGCAGAAGAAGAAGAGGCAGACATCATTTGTTTTGTTGATCTGTGGGAACAGGTAGAAGCCCTTGAGAGAAGGGTGAAGGTGTAGAGCATGCACATCCAAGAGGTGAGGTTGGAAATAGATAATGAACAAGGCATGGGAGAGCACAGTGATCTGCCCATATGCCAAAAAAAATTGCAGCTGAGGAGACTGCATGAACAGAGCCAGCCATTGGAGCAGTTGGATGGAGTGATCGACATGATCAGGGAGCTAATGATCTAGTCAGCAGAAACTGTAGCCAAGAGAGGCTGAGCAGAAGGAAGGAAGCACCAGCAACAACACAGAAGCAACAACAACAATAGGAAGATGGAGCAGATGAACAACTCCAGAGAATGATTTGGGATCTAGGAGGATTTCAACAGCTAAGATGGAAATATCATGAGCAGGAGCTCATGAATTTTGCAGCTGAGGAGTATGATGCAGGAGCATCTCTCCATGCCAACCAACCATCCATCCAGTCACGTCAGCGAATTCAAATCGTGCGTTGAAGAGAGAGGCGCAACCTCATTTGAAATCTAAGTTCAATGTAATTTAATGCTTAGGCTGTTGAACCGTGAAGTCATTCCTTTTCACAAGTTGTATATAAGTAGTCCTTTAATGTTTGTAAGGCTGAGATCTAGATCTGGATAGTGGACTAGACAGCCCATTCAATGTAATTGAATAGGGTAGGTAGATTTGAGGGAAGAGCTCGAAGAGCCCCCTCATGTAAAAAGATCTATTGTATCTCTTTGGTAGTTAGAGTGAAGTTGGAGAGGATAGAGGAGGATCTACATGTAGAGAGTAGAAGAGAAAGATATGAGACCTTTTTACATGCCATGCTCAGGAACACCTTGTAAATATAGGCATTTCCATATTTAATACAAAGAAGCAGTTTTTCTTGCATGTATTTCTGTGTTATGTCGATGTCTGTGAGTGTTCTTCATATGATATGAATGTATGTTGTAGATGTATATTGTAGGGTTGCATTTGCAGGAGTGTGTGTGATTTTAGGTGAAGGTCTTTGAGGTTTCATGCCAGGAGGGCATGACAGAGTACTGCGGTCTTTGAATACTGGTGCACTGAAGCACTTCTGAATACTGTGGGTTTAGACAAGGACGTGTTGTGGCATAGGAAATGGAATCAAAAACTCAGGGAAGACCTCAAGGTTACTGAACACCTTGGAGGCAAGGTTGTGTAGGAGATACATAGTTGAAGAAAGAAGCTTTGAGGAGTTCTGTGAAGCTCTGCCAAGTGGGCATTGAGCATATGTACAGTGGTACATTGAGAAGAAATTTGTTGTGAGTTATTAAGGAGGACCAGAATCACTAAGGATTCTGAGGAGCTCTGCCAAGTGGGCATTGAGCAGGTGTAAGGAGTGCACAACGAAAGACTTCTGTTGAGAAGTTCAGGAAGAAACAAAATCACTGAGGATTCTAAGAGCTCTGCCAGGTGGGAATTGAGCAAGTGCATAGGTGCACAGAAGGACAGAACTGTTGAACATTCTGGGAGAAGATATTTTGCCAGGAGGGCAGTGAGACATTGTGCAGATAGGAACAGGAGAAGAGAACTCTTTGAGTTATGTATTTTGAAGGAAGAATCCACTGAGGTATATTCACAGGGTTGTTGAAGACCCCGTAGACTCAACAAGAGGTTGCTTGAGGCAGAGGATAGCCAGGGGGGCATTACATTCTCCATCTGTGGGAGAAGGAGGAAGGATAAAATCCCTTAGGGGTCTGAGTATTTGACAAGCTCAGGAGAGGTAGAACTTTATGTGTGGGAAGACTCTGCAGAGGCGTACGAGTTGAAGAATCCTTCGAGGATTCGAAAGGAGAATATCAGGAGGAGTAGTTCTTTCAGTGCACAGCACCAGAGCGGCAAGGAACGCAGAGGTTGAAGAACTCTTTGAAGAGTTCAGAGTTATCCAAGATCAGGAGGAACAACGTCGTGGAGAACGCATGTAGAGAACTCAGGTAAAGGAGCTCGCAGAGAAGAAAGGAAAAGGTCGAGGCCTTTGGGAACTTGGGATATTTCCAAGTACAGGAAGAGAGTGTGAAAGCTCAGGAGGGAGAAAAACAACCATCAAATCGGTTGGAGAAAGGAGATCTGGACCGTCGGTTTTTACGTCCAGAAGGTAGTGCAACGGAGGAGTGCATAGAAGAATGGATCTAGACCGTGGGATCTTGATCCAATTACCCATCAGCCGCTGGATCGGCCAAAACCTGCATGAGGTTTAAGCCCTCGAAAGGAGAGGAGAAAAGTCCTGAAAGGCATTGAGGCATCGGAAGATAGGCACTCGTGATATCAGGGATATCGAGGACGAGAGGAGAGTCACTCGACACCAGAAACCCCGAATTAGCGAGATTTGATTTGGACCATTTGTTTGGGAGCAGATTCGTGTCATGAGATTACCCACATTGGGGACTCGGGCATCAGAGGTTGGAAGAGGAAGTCATTCGACTTCACGAGTGGCGAAAAGGTGAGAGCTCTGTGTTGTGGGCCTAGCTGACGTCACATAGGGATATCGACACTCGGGATATCAGAGTTCTCAAGGTCGAGGAAGTCGGGAAACTTCAAGTCTCGAAACAATGAGATTGGATCCGGTCCGTCCATCCGTTGGGACACGTGGTGGAGATCTGGATTATCAGAGAAGGTCCCGATAGGAGAATCGTCAATCGGGAAATCGCGAATCAAAAAATTGGGAATCCCATGGAAAAGAAGTCCTTGCAATTCGGAATCGCGAAGTCTGAAACCCCAATAAGCAGTATGACTGTGGTCATATGAGGGGGAGGTCGCATGGATCACGATTCTATCCCAGAGAGATAATGAGAGTCAGAGCATATCGATAATCATAGAAGGGGGGATCCCATGGACAAGGTGTCCATGTATTTTGGCATTGGAAAGTCCGAATCCCCGAAAGGATATAAGGATGCGGTCTTATGAGAAGTGGTCACATGGACCAGGGCATAGCCAGGAGGGGATAAGGCCATAAGGGATCACGTCGGCAAATCGGTGATCGAGATATCGCGGGGACAGAGATTCGTGTCATCGAGGATCACAAAACCCTGAAACCAGAAATTAAGTTGGGTAGTTCACGATTGAATGCAGAAGGCCGTGAGGAAGTATAAGGACCTGTGGATCGGGTTTTCATCAGAGATACTAGCAGGGAATTGAATGAGGTAATTTGTCTCAAAGGGGAATTTAGAACGATCCTGTGGGAAAGAGAACGACGAGGTGGTGGTCTCATCTCTACTGCATCACTATGCTTTCAATTTTAATGACTCAAAGCATGGCTTCCAACCAATACATTCCAGATCCATAATGATATTGAATAAGAAGATGACCACCAAAGATACAATGTGGATCCATTTGTCCATGACATGACCTGATTGCAGCCACGAAAGAATACATAGTGGAGCTACGATATGACAAGAATATATCCATAGACCAATACAAAGTGGATCTATGTAATAATATTTATATCACTCAAATGATATCCATCAAAACCTAGGTAAAGGATGAAACAAGGTGAGTACTCAACCTGGGGTCTTTGTCCTGATTCCAAAATAGTACGATTCTATCCATGTCAATAGATGATTTGATGTTGAACATGGTAGAAACTTGTTGATTACCGTTCATTGATGTATACCAATAACAAGCATGAGGGAAATCACCAATGATGCCAATGAATCCCAAGGTACCTATAGTACATTCCAACAAATGTGAATAATGACTGGAAGTCGAACATCTATAGAATCAATCAAAAGGGGTTCATTGATGTAAACCCACTATCGAAAGTAATGAGGCCTACCATTAAGGGATGCAGGTTCCAAGATACTACTATGTTTCCAAGTCTAATTCTTGGATAATGTGGTGAATTTGATAAGAAAAGACTCGTCGAAGGAGGGATTTTATGTATTCCCTATCATCGACACAAAACTATCATAGGAAAGTGATATGAGATGGTAGATTAAATGACTATAGACTGACAATGGAATGAAAACTAGTAATATTGTAGATGGTTGTTCTAAAATGAAAGCTTCCCTTGAACATTATGAGGCATGACACAAGTCTTGGCAGCTTTGACTCATTCCATAAATGGACCAATTCATAGTGCAATGACCACCGAGGAACTCTATGGATGAATTGAAGGAATAATAGGACTCATGGGATTGGTGTGAATCATTGGTGAGTGAATTAACCGACTGTAAGGAGAGATACAAACAAGTTCCATGTTCAATGGTGAAAAATAAAGCTTCCTCAAAGGTTTCAAGATACTTGACCCACTTCCTTCAATTTTTTCCCCCATCTATATAGATGAGTATGTCTTTATTTTTTAATGAGATCGAGGAGGGTAACAGGTGCTCAACATAACTCACCTTTGGCCAGTTCCTCTTCCTATGCTTAATGAACTGGAAGAAGTAAGGGTTCATTCCCAGATGGGCCCTTCAATGTATGGTTGTACTAGTCCATAAAAGGAAAACACGATGTTTTTTCATGTTGAGGGAGTTTAAAAATAACTTAAATAAAAATCCATGGATGTTATTTTTTGTAATTTTTAGTCTCCAAGGCACGAAAAGAATTAAATAATGTGAAGGAGAACTATTCTAACAAAATAGGTCAGAGTATTCCTTTTTCATAGTTAGTCTATCGAGACCGGAAAAGGGGTAACTAATCTCCCAACAGACGACTCTTCATGTTTTGATGAGCTTGAAGGATGATGAAGTATGCTAAAAAATATTTCAAGGTCACCAAACAATTTCTCCTCCTATGTTCCTGCATTAAAAAACCATTCTGGGTAAAAACTTTGTCAGCAATTCCTTAAAAACCAATGGAAATTGTGGAAAAACCAAACAAAAGGAAATATTTATGTGAAAAGGGTTTAAATTAAACTAGTTTTCAAGTGGTTAAAAGTCATTTGGGTGAAAAAAAATACTTCATTTCACCTTTCATTCTAACTTTCCTATTTCACTTAGAGTTTTCCCATTTGTAGTAGTTTTTTCTGGCATTGATTATAAGAGCTCTGGACCATCATTCTTCATTCCATTTGGACCAAGTTGGTAGTGTGATGCCCAGTGGAGTCGCCATTATTCTGTTACAGAATTTTCTGCTGTGGACAGGTGAAACTTCCCTTAGATTTCTATACCCCTATAATAAGACAGAAAGAGTACAAGTGGACACTAACATCCCTTTAAAATCATCTAGAACAATCAAATCGAGAAGGAGAGAAAGGATATGATGTATTGTTTTTGATGTTCATCCTTTCCGGTTCCAATCCCTAATATTGATCTTCAAACTCCCTCGCACAAAATAAGGCCTGCAATGGATAACAAAGGAAAAAAAAAACCGACTCTACTTGATTAGATAAAATAAGTCTATCTACGAAGATTAGAGCAATAGTAGACAAACAAATCTAACAAGACATAAACTTGAAGGAAATATCCCAATCATATATTGAATGAGAAATAATAAGAAGATACTTGTAGACCATGATTGATGCTTCAACAACCTATCCAATATATCCTCATCCAACCCTTGCACGAATGAATCAAGATCAAAACAATGATTCTTTACTGATTTCTCTTCTCTTTCACCATGGAAATGCCTCCAATTTATAGGCTTTGAGAGGCTTAACCACCTTGAGTAGTTTTGGAATTTGTTTAGGATATGGATCCATAAGTTGTTATTTCTTCCTTAGATAGAGCCATGGGGTAGTAATCGAGAAAAAAAAAACCCAAACTTTTAGAGTTGTCCCTTAGAAGAAGGTTGGATTCACCATGATTCCCTCAACAAACAATGGTGCTCCCTTAAAGCTAACAACAGGGCACCATGGTTCCCCTTTAACATGGCACAGAGAGAATTGATGCTCCCTAAGCATGGTAAGGGGGGCACCATTCTTCTTAAATGCCCAAAAATGGTCATAATCTTGGGTGAAAAAGTATGTTTCGACTGCCAAATGATGGGGATTTTCCTTCCAACATGACTTTGGGGTTGTGACAAGTGTTTTTATGTAATGATCCCAAGACAATTTTTTCGCTTGGTATCACTAAATACCATTGATTTATTGATGTGCAGGTGTTTCTTGAGTTATTAAGTGCATACAAGACTCATCCAACACATGACGATCATAACACATTCAAGATATAGAAGAACAAGCAAGATCTGATTTTTTTATTATGCATAATCAATACAATAGATGACCAATCTGGCATGAACCTTAGATTGCCGTACAATCAATAGATATGAGCTGCTACAAAATGCTCCCATCAATAAAAAAGAAGCCTCCAAAGGCTGAATAAGTAATGAAGACCAATACCTAGCAAATCTGGATGTCAAACCCTCCAGCTGAAGAGTGCCACGCTCCAAGGGAAGATTGAAACCCTCAAGAATTCGACCCTAATGGAAGGATGCTCCAAATGAGCCCAAAATCGGTCAAATGATAGATCAGGGTAGAGGGAAGCTCCTCCTAAAGTTCCAAGCCCAGCGTCCAAGTCTAACCCCTCCAACTGCTGAATATCCTAAGGGAGTTGCGCCCTCCTAAATAGCTGAAACCCCAATGCAACTCGTCCCTAAAGAAATACACCTCCAAATGGCATGAAACTCTCCAAGAGTATAGATCAGGCTGTGAGACTCTCGTGGAAGAAGTTTCATAACCAAATATCAAGAAGATCTCTCTAGATCTAAGTTTTTCTGAATCACAGGATGTCCCCCATGGCTCCAAGATGTCCCAATCTACAGATAATTATATGATGATGATAACCCTCCAGAAAAGTCTGCAAACTGATGATCATGCCCTTGCAAAAAAAACCCAAGTGTCGGAATGGCCCCAGGCCCTCTGCATAAGTTGGATCAAACCTCCCTCTAGATGATGGTGCGCCCTTGCTAAAATCACAAGAAAAGTACAACCTACTACCTTCTCAAGCGCTATATGGAGATGAGATGAGACTAGAATGGTGTGGAGGAGTTTTTCATCCCTGAGACCAAGCTGTGGAACAAGGTGAGTGGATATTTCACCACTGGGTTGCTCATAAGGGTTTGTACAGAAAACCCCCCAAAATGAATGCGCAAGAGCAATAGAAAATGCTAATCCAAAACTAGAATGAACAATAGGTGTGCACCAACCTCTTACTTATACTTTTCCTTCTAATTCTCTATTGAGTTAGGCTAACTCCTAGGTTTAATCTTCTATTCTTCTATTGAGTTATCTTTTACTCCTTAATCCCTTTCCTTTCTCAAGTCAACTTAAAAATATAATTGTAGCCTCATTGACATCCCACTTCAGTGTGATATTATGGCCTAGTGGGGGTGCTCAGGCCACTGAGTCTCCTCATCACCTCTCTAAGAGGTGGGGGACATTACAATCTCCCCTGCTTGAAATTAATTATCCTCAATAAATTCCAAACCTGCTTCTCTTACCACGTGTTCCTACTCCCAAGTGGCATCCTCAATGGGTAAATCCTTCCACCTGATCAGGTACTCCTTGATGCTTCGATTTATGAGCCTCTTCTCTCAGACTTCTAATACCTCCTCTGGAATCAAAACAAGTTGTCCCTCCTCATCCATGGGGGGTAATACCTCAATATCCCTAATGTGTTTACCAAGGGATTTCTTAAGGGACGAGACATGAAAAACGTTGTGAATTCTGCTACCCTGTGGAAGCTCCATATCATAAGCTATGACCCCTATCCTCCTGCTGACTCTGTAGGGTCCAAAGAAACATGGTTGCAGTTTCTCTGCTCCGATTATTTTAATGGAAGCCTGCCTATATGGTTGCAGCCTCAAATAGACTAAATCACCAACCTCAAAAGTCCAGTCAACTATGTGCTTGTCTGCTTGGACCTTCTGCTAGTTTTGTGCCCTCTGTAGATGATCCTTCAATTCCCTAAGAATGTCTTGGCTCTGTTGTATCCAATATTGTACCATCAATGCCCTAATGTCACCAAATGCAATCTCTACAAATGACAAAGGATCATATCTATACAAATATCTAAATGGAGACATGCCAATAGACATATGATGGGTGGTGTTGTAGCAATATTCTCCCAAATGCAACCCTCTGACCCATGCTTTCTGTTGCCCTGCCACATAGTTTCTGAGATATCCCTCCACCCACGTGTTGACTATCTCTGTCTGTCCATCTGTCTGAGGGTGATAGTTGGTGCTAGGGGTCAAGGCCGTACCAACCAACCTGAATAACTCCTACCAGAAAGTACTCATAAACCTGCTATCCCTATCACTGACAATGATCTTGGGTAGGTTGTGCAACCTGAAAATATCCCTGAAAAATAGTTCGGCCACCTATGCTTCTCTGAAGTCGGTAGCTATGGAAAAGAAGTGTGCAAACTTTGTTAACCTATCCACCACTACAAATATGCAGTCCTTCCCTTCCATCTTTGGTAGCCCGGTGATGAATTCCATGGATATGCTTTCCCATTTGTGCTCTGGAATGGGAAATGGTTGCAAAAGTCCTACTGGGTGTGTGTTCTCATACTTGTTTTCTTGAAATGTCATACACTCTTTGACATGCCTAATCACATCCTCCTTGAGTGCTTTCCAAGAGAATCTTTCTCTCACCCGCTTGTACGTCTTGCTGATCCCCTTATGTCCCACCATTGGTGAGTCATGACATGCCTGCAATACCTTGGCATTGAAGGATGATCCAGAAACCAAGAAGATTCAGTCCTTGTAGTAGATGAGGTCATTAATAACATTGAAATCTTCATCTTGTACCTGTCCATCCAATAGTTGGCATGCAAACTGATCCTCTGCATACTCCATCACTAGTTGTTCTCTCCAATCAACTTTTATCCCTGTTATGGAAAGGATGGATGGTCTCCTGGATAAGGCATCAACCACCACATTATTATTTCCTTTGACAAACTCAATGTGAAAGTCATAAGCCTGTATTCTGCTTACCCATTTGTGTTGCCTCTCATTCAAGTCCTTCTGTTCCAATAAATATTTGAGACTGTTATGATCTGACTTGACGACAAACCAAGCACCTACCAAGTATTGTCGGAATTTGGCTAGTGCATGCATGATAGCCAACATTTCTTTGTCATAAAAGTTGTAGAGTATCTCAGGACCTCAAATTTTCCATCTCTCGTAGGCAAGAGGGTGCCTCCTCTGCATCAGTACGACCCCTATTCCTTCCCTAGATGCATCACACTCCAAGCTAAATGGAAGACTAAAATTTGGAAGGGATAAGACTGGGCACATACTTATCACCTTCTTCATCTTGTCCATCATTTTTTGAGCCTCCTCGTCCCACTTGAATGCTCCCTTCTTAGTCAAATCGGTTAAGGGTGCACACAATTGAGAGAACCCTTTGACAAACTTCCTTTAATATGTGCACATTCCCAGAAATCCTCTCAATTCTGTGAGTGTCTTAGGAGTGGGCCATTCCATGATAGCTTCAATTTTTTCCTGATGCACATGTACCCTTTTTGCTCTGATAATGTGTCCTAGATAAAGGACCTCTGTCATTCCAAACTCACATTTGGACTCCTTATCATATAGCGATTGTTCTTCCATAATTAACAAAATCTGGTCCAAATGCCTAAGATGCTCCTCCCATGTCTTGTTGTAGATAATCAAGTCATCAAAGAATACCAACAGGTGCTTCCTTAGCTGCTTGTTGAATACATGGTCCATACATGAATGGAACATAGAAGGGGCATTGGTTAACCCAAAGGGCATCACCAGAAACTCATAATGACCGTAGTGACATCTAAAATTTGTTTTTGAGATGTCTTCCTCCATCATCTTGATTTGATGATAGCCAGAATGAAGGTCAATCTTAGTGAAGTAGATGGTCCCATGCAATTCGTCCAACAATTCATCAATCCTTGGTATTGGGTACCTATTTTTGATGGTATTTTTATTCAAGGCCCTTAAGTCAATGCACATCCTCATAGTGCCATCCTTCTTCTTCACCAACACTACTGAAGAAGCAAAAGGGCTATTACTGGGCCGGATGTGTCCCATGTCCAGAAGTTCCTTGACGGCCTTTTCTATATCATCTTTGTACTTCTTGGGATGTATATATGGTGTGGTGATCACTAGTTTGGCCCCTTCCTCTAGCTCAATAATGTGCTCAAATCCTCTATCCGGTGGAACCCTTGGAGAAATAGGCCCAAACACCTTGTGGTGTTTGTCAAGGATTTCCTTGATTTCTGGAGTGTAATGAACATTGCCCTGTTCATCCACATGTGTCACAATCCTGCATTCGACTGCATACACTATTTCATCCCTCTGGAATATGGCTTCCATTCTCTTGGCCGTGACTATCTTTGTGACATTCCCCGTCATGCCCCGAAGCACTACCTTTCGTCCACCCTCCTCTGTGAATGACATTTCCATCATTTTGTAGTTGGTGGTGATAGGCCCTAATGTGATGAGCCATTGAACTCCTAGGATGATGTTGGTATCCGGAAGGTCCACGACATAGACGTCCTCTGTCAACTCATGCCTTCCCAAGGTAAGCTTTAGGCCCGAAATATATCTTTCACAGGGCATGGTGTTTCCTCTTGCAACCTCCACTTTGAATCCTTCAAATTCTAGTGTGGGTATGTGTCTCCTCTTCAAAAATGTTGCATCAATGAAGTTGTGTTGGGCCCCAACAACTCCCCCTATATTTTTACAAAATTTAAAGGGCCCCTACTAGAATCTTGATAATTATAATGAGCTACAGAATCAACCTTTTCAAATAGTTCCATTCCTTATCTTTCCTTGAGACAAACTTAAGACATTCACTTTAGTGTGAGTCATTTGTTAAAAGAGTATAATTCAAAAGTTAGAAACGAGCATAAAAATCTCAATTTAAACAAAAACGTTATTTTTTATTAAATGTTTACTTTTGTTTAAATTATGATTATGTGTTCATTCTTTTGCTCATTAGCAAGTTTGACCATTTTGAATAATGTGTTCAATACTTCATCAAATAATATCTTGGTTGGTTTCTCATTTTCATGAAATCATTTGGTGATGTTAATTAATTTCAAATAATATCTTGGTTGGTTTCATTTTCATGAAATCATTTTGCGATGTTAATTAATTAAATTCTTTTTTTCATTTTCATCTCATTTCAAAATAATAATAATCAAAGAATAATCTTATCATTTGTTTGATTTTGGTAAAAAAATAAAATTAATATTTTTCTTCATTAACTTGAAGCTTCTAGATCATATTCGAAATAAAATTATAAACAATGTTTGTTTATAAGTTATAGTTAGTTTAAATTCATTTTTATTTTCTAGATTTTGTTTTATTCTACAATTTTAGGTTATTAATTTAGGTTTCTTTTTGTTTCACAGACTTATATTATCAAATATTTGATAATAAAGGATATGATCATGGTTGATTTTATTATCCAAATATGTTCATGATGATTGATCCAAAATAATTTTGGATTGCTGGGCAACAATTTTTATGAGCAAAAATGATAAAATTTGGAAAGGCCAAGATCATGCATCGCATTTTGGGTGTAACCCATTTGGCCGTGACCAGAGAAATGTGAAGAAATGGTTGAAAACCTAGAACTAAAATGGACCCATTTATCTTACTCGTGACAGATATTTTCTCCAAACAAATGCACAATTTGAGAGATATTTAGTCTCTTTAGAGACAAATTTAAGGTGGGGAAAATTAATACCGATGCCCAGATTGTTCATTCATTTTTATAAATATATGAGAAAGATCAGAGCCATGGGGATCCAAGAATTGGAGAGGAGGATTTTTTTTTTTTTTTTTTTTCTCTTTTGTATATTATTGCTTTGTAAACTTTTTATTTCTTTTCAAATGGAGTAATGGATGGCTGGAATCTTGGGAGAATGGGCAAGTATTTTCAAAGAAGAACATGGAATTCGGGTTGCTTTAATGGCTTTTTTCATGTGAGTAAAATGATTTTTATTTTCATTATAATATCTTCATATTCTTTGAATAATTGGATTATGCATTGATTTAAATAGCTTTAGTCTTTTTTATCAATACATGGTTAATTATTATCATTTATGTATTAATTTTTCTAATCTTTAAAGTCTATTATCCAAAAACATTTCTTTGAGGACTACATAATGGACAAGTGCATTCCAAAAACTTAATAGAACATCATATATGCATTTTGGCTTTTAGATTTTTGTTTATAATGTTTTGTATTTATGTTTTTTTTAATATTGTTACATGTGCATGTCTGATATCTTAAATTAAATGATCGGTGATGTGTAGCAGGTTTATATTATAAATACCATCTATCATTTGTTTCCATCAAATACAAAATGTTGTGATTATATATTCAATTTAAATAATGAGATTTATCTTTTGAGTTTTAAATTAAATGATAAAATGCATAGATTGTTTCCAAATTTATCTTGTTGTAATCATGTATACCATGAGATCACAGTTTATGTTTGTGTTTCCCTGCTCGTCACCAAAGACCTAAGATGCCAATACATGTTCTGAACTTATTTAGAATAGTCATAAGGTTCATTGCATATTTCTCTCTTGGACATGGTAGTTGGATGTTCACCACTCATGCACATGCTTGGATACACCTCACTAATTCAATTGACATGATAGCTTCATTCATGTTTTTTCATTTACATATCATTGAACTAGAATGTATGTATTTTAGCTTTGACTATCCACATGTTCATGTTTCATTAACTTTTGCAAGATTCTTTTAAATTTATAAAAAGAAAACAATAAATATTTTTATGTGCTTTCTTTATCCGCTTCCTAGAAGCAATCATTTTCACATCGATTTCAGAAGTTTTCATTAAAACTTGCATCTTGTAAATTATGTAAATAAACGAGACTTGTATATCTTACGCTTAAATACAACTACTATAGTTACATTTGAACATATGTACATATATATATATATGTAAGGAATTAGTTAATTATTTCTCTCTTTATTCGGCTTCTTTTAGGATTCTTAGAATGGCTAACAGAGCCATTAAAACCCGTTAGGAACTAGTTACACTAAACGGCTTGCTATTTAGACAACCCCAGACCATATTTGTTCTTCCAATTGACGGATGGTCATTTTCACCCACCAACAAATGATTCCGTATGAGGGCTAGAATCAATAGTCGGGTCTTTACAGAGTCTTTGTTTCAAATTCTTAATTGATTTCCTATGACTCCCCAAATCATTGTGTTGGAACATGATTTCCACTTCCCATTACTTGATATCTTCAACAAGACAATCTCTCTCTTTATCCAAACTCACCATTGATCTTGGGGAATGTATCCGTAAAAGACCATATTAACAAGTTTTGGGTGTAAAATGTATCAAGCATGATATTTCCTGGATTACAAGGTTTTATGATATTGTTTTCTTTTTACTTCGGGGTCATATTAAACATTGTTTGAATCTTTCTAGTGATATCACATTTTTTTATTAATAAATTTAGAGATGAATTTTTTAGATGCTTTTGAAATCTATGATTACAATCAATTATGTGAAGAATTTTAGACTTTGCTAATCAATGGCCATTCATCTTCAAAAGGATTTTCGACAAGAATCCATCATGTTCTTTTGTAAATTTAATCTTGATGACATGTCATTTATATTAAATCTCCTCTATGATGCTTGCATCCACTCATATTCAATCACTAAACAGCTAGGCCAGCTATAAATACTATCACTCAATTGCAAGAAGAATTATGTTCACAGATGAGAGAGGGATCCATCTGAAAAATGTTGAACAAGCAAGGGAAGTAAAATCTATTGAAAATGTTCTTTACCCATAATCAAATTGGTTTTCCCTCTAAATCATTGTATTTTCACTCCCTCGACCATCGTGGAAGAAGATCTGATGTTGGTCAAGGTGAATGTCCCCATTTTCCTAACTTTTGCTCTAATCAATATTTAAATTGATTATTGAAGAAGACTTAGGTGAGAAAATGATCTAAGCATTCTAACATTCCAATGAAACCCATTAGAGATGTAGATCTCAAGAATTGGAAGAAGTAACCTTAAACCTTCATCTACAAATCGTACCTTATCAACATGAAAGATCGTATGTTTTCCATGAAAAGTTTTGAATTATCTATCGTACATGAGGAAAAATTTAGATGATCATATTATGTTGAAGAATTTATCACCAAAACAAAGTGAAAGTTTTAATGAAAATGAAGAGGAATGTCTGAGAATACCCATTGTTAAATATCATAGCTCAAGATATGCCTTCTATGTGCTTATTTCTGATTCCTTTTAATTCTTTATATCCCATCCTTCCTAGATTCCGTGGATTTGATATTTTACCCACGGTATCTTACTCTTTCCACCACAATCCAATCTTTTTGATATGCCAAAATTATGTAACTAATTTCAAACATAACACTTATCAAGTCGATTTGATGCTCTTTCACTTCATCACTCAAATGGAAAAAGGACATGTTAAAAGATGATTTTACACGATTTATTTTGAAAAAAGACAATGCACTCACCCTTATGGACATTGAATATTCTACATTTCATATTCATTCTTTTGATTAGTTCGAATTTTAATGTTTGTGCTTCACATTTTGAAACAATCAATATCATCAAAGGAAGCATCCAAACCAATAATCTAATTGATGTCATGAATACTCTTATGATGTGTTCCCCATTGATATATCCATTTCATCAAATTCATATTTGTGATCCCACTTTTATGATAAGATCTTAGATTGACTTGAAGATCTGGTGATAAAAAAATCTCATAATAAAGATAAAGTTGTGCTTTCTTTGTTTTTACCAAAATATCTAGGAAGTAAGCATAACATGATTCTCTAGATATTTCATGTGAAGAAATTGATGAAATTGGAGAATTGTGAGGAGGATGGGGAATTTCGGCATCAATGATGGTTATGTCAGTCCCCATAATATTGATAAGTTTTCCAAACTTATTTACACTCTTACATGCCATTATGAATCATATCATGACCATATTGTAGAATGGTTGGAGGATTCATACATCACAGTTCTCAAAAGAATGGTAAGGTCATGTTTGTTTGTTTTTAAATGATGATGATAAAGGCAAGTATGATATATTTTGTTATTTTTCGATATACCACCATTATTGTTAGTAATATTTTATCTTGTTTCCATTGTAGGATTGAAGATGCTCTAATGGATACATTTGAAACATGACTTCACCTAGTATTTTGATTTGTTTAGTAGTTAGAGTAGGTTTAGGGAGTAGGTTTTTAGTTTTATTTCTCTTTGTAATAATGCGCTTATGAACACAAGCGTGCACACCAAGAGAATCATAATATGATGTTGTTAGGGAAGTCCACTTTAAATCTTTTCTCTTTCTTTTCGTTGAATATTTCTTTCAAAATGCGTAATCAACATGAAAATTTTAAATGGAAAGTAAAGAGATAAGTAAATTTGAACTATCAATTAACCCCGACTGAGGTGCCATGAGTAGAAATACACCTATCTTAATAAGGATTTTGTATTTTCTTTAGTCTCTTTTTTATTTTTAAATAATTCATGTTTTGGTCAATGTAACATCTTATGGATCACTATCTTAAGAAAAGGACTTGTTCACACTTGATATTTTATATGATTTAGTTCTTCCTATTTTACAATGAGATGATAGTGGATAATGAAATGTGTTTATCTTGGCCAAAATCATTTCCTAAAAGTTTTATTTTGTTGTTTTGATTTTTTTGTACTTCCGATTTTGAATCCCATTAATAAAATTTGATTTGGTTTATTGTGTGTTTTGTTTTCTTTGATTATTTTAATGAGTTTTATTATCTTCTTTGAATCAACATATTTATGATCAAAGAACTATTGTCGTAAGGAAGCATTTATTTTAAGATTTGTGTTTTTTCAAGCAAATTGAAATAGTTCAAAGAGGTCCCGATAATAAGATATAGCTTAGAAAATTGATTTTTAATTCAATTTTCACTTTCATTTTGTCCTCAAATTATCTTTGCTAGAGTATTACACTATAGATATGGTTTAAATCTTTGAGATTTACGATGATCTTTAAACTTTTTACGCCATACATATTCTTAAGCAATCAGTTTTAAGTGCTTCCCCATTATCCAGATGATTTCAAAGGAAATTTAAAATTTTTAAACCATGATAAAACTTCCAGCTTTGAAAGAAAAATAAATAATGTGATCAACTATTTAATTTGTATTGCAATTAACTCCAATGTCGCTTCCCACCTCTTTGTCATCAAGAAATCTATAATTGTATTATTTAAAAGTGGCATAATGAGGGTTGAAAGCACTTATGTGTGGGAAGTGTGTGTAAACCCGCCAGGGTATTGAACAGGCCTGCTGGCAGCAAGTAAATATGCACATGATACCAAGACAACTTCGGCAAGGTAATCGGAATATGCCTCACGGCAACTAAGCAATGTCGGGTTGAGAGGTAGCATGTATATGTTTTAAAATTAATCCCTATGGAAGTATACATCATGTGGATACAATTATTGGATGGGAGTAAAGCATTTGAGTGGGTTAAATGACATCCTTATCGAGGCTATGCGGATCAATGGGAAGTATTCGCTAACGATATTGAAGTTATTTTTATAAACATCATGACCTCCTTTTTGATTAAGACATTATTTCATGTTATAACCTTTGCAAAGAAAAATTCTATTGTCTGGTTATAACATTTGTTTTATCCTAATATTATAATGGTCTCAGAGTGAATTTATTTCGTGGAGCTTAAATCCTTTTTCAGTCTTATTATTTTCTTCCTAAGATGAAATATTACCAGCTCGTAGGAGAAACTTATTGCTTCATCTAATAAGTCACCATTTGTTGGGCACCAACAACTCCCCTATATTTTACAAAATGCAAGCAATTCCTATTAAAATCTCTTGATAATTATAATGAGCTACAATATCAACCTTTTCAAATAGTTCCATTCCTTGGCTTGTTTCTTTGAGACAAACTTAAGTCACTTTAGTATGAGTCATTTATTACAAGAGTATATACAAAGTTAAAACGAGATAAAACTCAATTTAAAACAAAAACGCCTAAATTTTTTATCAAACGTTTACTTTCGTTTAAATTAGGATTAAGTGTTCATTCTTTAAGATTAGCAAGTTTGACCATTTTAAATAATGTGTCTAATACTTCATCAAATAATATCTTGTTGGTTTCTCATTTCATGAAATCATTTGGGCATGTTAATTAATGAAATTATTTTTTCATTTTGCATCTCATTTCAAAATAATAATAACAAAGAATAATCTATCATTTGTTTGATTTTGTAAAACATAAAATTAATATTTTTCTTCCACAACTAGTTTCATCATATTTGAAATAAAACCCATAAACAATACTACTTATAAGTTATAGTTTTTAAATTCATTTTTTGATTTTCTAGATTTTGTTTTATTCACAATTTTTAGGTTATTAATTTAGGTTTCTTTTTGTTTCACATGTTTCTATTATCAAATATTTGATGTATATATGATCATGATTGATTTTATTATCCAAATACATTAAGATAATTGATCCAAAAATAATTTTGGATTGCTACAAATAATTTTATGAGCAACAAATGATAAACATTTGGTACAAGGCTATCGCATATAATGCATTTTGCACTTACTTCAGCCATACCGTGAGGAATTTGAAAAATGGTTGAAAACCCAGAACCAGAATGGACTCATTTACCTTCCTCATAGATATTTTCCAAAATAAATGCACGATTTGAGAGATATTTTTTTTTTTTTTATATATTTATATTTATTAACAATTTAATATTTTGTTAATTTTATTCATATTTTATAAATATATGAGAAAAGATCAGAGCCATGGGGATCCAAGAAATCGAGAGGAGGATTTTAATCCTTTCTTTTTTATATATTGCTTTTGAAAAATTTTATTTCTTTCAAATGGAGTAATGGATAGCTTGGAATCTTTGGGAGTTGGAATCTTTGGGAGAATGGGTGAGTATTTTCAAAGAAGAATATGGAATTCCAAAGTTGCTTTAATGGCTTTTGTCCTGTGGGTAAAATGATTTCATTTTCATTATAATATCTTTATATTCTTTGAATTGATATGCATTACTGGAAGGCCAGATTTAGTCTTTTTATCAATACATGGTTAATTATTATCATTTATGTATTAATTTTTCCAATCTTAAAAGTCTGTCCAAAACATTTCTCTCGAGAATTACGGAATGGACAATTGATTCCAAAACTTAATAGAACGGTATATATGCATTTTGGTTTTAGCATTTTGTTTATAATGTTGTTATTTATAGTTTTTTTTAATCCCGCTATATGTGCAGGTCTGATATATTTAGATTAATGATCTTTGATGTGTAGGAGGCTTATATTATAAATACCATCTATCTTTTGTTTCATCAAAATACAAATGTTGTGACTATATCTTCGATTTAAATAATAAGATTTATCTTTGAGTTTTAAATTGAATGATAAAATGCATAGATTGCTTCCAGATGACCTTGTTGTAATCATGTATAATTATGAGATCACATGTTTATGTTTGTGTTTCCTTTCTATCACTAAAACCTAAGCTTCCAATACGTTCAATTTATTTAGAATAGCTCATAAGGTTCACTGCAGATTTATCTGTTAGACATGGTAGTTGGATGTTCACCACCATGCAGATGTTTGGATACACCCCACTAATTCAATGACGGATAGCTTCGTATTTTTTTTTTATCATTGAAATTAGAATGTATGGTTCAGCTTTGACTATCCACATGTTCATGTTTCATTAACTTTTTTGCAAGATTCTTTAAATTTATGAAAGAAAAACAATAAATATTTTTATGTGCTTTCTTTATCTCATTCCTAGAAGCAATCATTTTTCACATCGATTTTCGTAAGTTTCGATTAAAACTTGCATCTTGTAAATCATGAAAATAAATGAGACTTGCATATCTTCTGCTTAAATACAACTACTATAGTTACATTTGAACATATGTACATATATATAGTGTGTTTAGTAATTAGTTAGTTATTTTTCTCTTTTATTCATTTCTTTTAGGATTCTTAGATTGGATAATGGAGCCATTAAACCCGTCAAAATGAGTTACACCAAACAACTTGGGTTATTTAGACAACCCCAGACCAGACTCATTCTTCCAATTGATGGATGGTCATTTTCGCCCGTCAACAAGTTGTGGGGAGCTCCTCCATCAATTAATACCGAGACTCTCTGACCCTGCAAGACCCCCCTCATTCGGAAGGTGTTATACTTGGGCACCCCATTGATAGATGCCAAGGTGGCCATACTATCCTGTCCTGTGATTTTTTCTTCCTCTACTGCCTCAATGGTTTCTGCCTCCATGTTCTGTATCTTTCCAATCTCATCTTCTTCTTCATTATCTGAAGTGAACTTAATGTAATGTACCTGTCCACGTCCCATGCACTTGTGTGAGGGATTCCATGGTTCCTTGAATGTGAAGAAAAGTTGATTCCTTCTCAGTTATCTCCTAGTGTTATCATCTATTCTGCCATGACCCCTTTCATAACCCTTAGGGTCACGTCCGCCCTGGTTTATTGGGGGCCTTTGATCTCTTCCACTATTGTTAAGAGGAGGTATAGGTATGAATTTTGGTTTAGCAGCTGGACCCAAATCCCTCATCTTCCAAATGGCCTCCTGTATGTTGGTAGTCTTGAAGGCCTTTTCCCAACCCTTCAAGGGTTCCATCAACCCTTCTGTGAAAAGAATTATGAGCCTGGTCGGGGACATATATTGCACCATCAGTACCAACCTCTGGAATTCATCAATGTATGCCTCAGTTGTACCTATTTGCTTGAGTTGGGTGAGCTCCCGGAAATGTAGCTCAGGATCTCCTTGATCAAATCTATCAATGAGACTATGAGTGAATTTTGTATAGGATACAATCTGGTTGTGGCTGAGTGTGGTGAGCCCATGATACCACCAGTCATGGGCCTTTCCATCCAAGTACATAATGGAAAACTTGATGGCCTCCATATCTCTCATGGGGTTAAGCTGCTTGTAAGTATCCATCTTCTGCACCCATGCTTGTGCTGTCGTTTTGGTCATACCATCAAAGTATGGAATCTCTATCTTCCCTGCCCTTCGTTCAATCTCAAAGCTTCCCCTATGGTTTGTCCTAGGCTAGTTCCTAAACCTGAGTTGGAAATACTGATCTAGGGACATCTGTCTTTGAACTCTCATATCCAAGTTGTAGTATTCCTTGGTACTCCTAGCCAATTGTTCCACAAAGTCTTCGGTATGTTCATGTTTCCCTTTCTCATCTGTGAATGTGGGCATGTACAGTCTGGGGTTAGATTTGCTACCCGAGTGTCGGCCTAGCTGTTTATTTGGGAACACTAGCATGTATGGCCTATGATTGACCCTGCTACCCATCTGTCCATGGGATGTGCCACCTCCTAGACTTCCTTCAGATCCCGGTTCTTTCTACGAGTTATATCTTACTTCCTCATGGGTTCCACCAGAACCATCAGCCTCCTTATTCCCATACGTATCAGGATCCTTTCCTCGATGGGTTACTGGCATCAGGAGGTCATTTATCCTAGATTGGTTCTTGTTCATCTTCTGTAGATTCTCGTCAACCTTCTTCAAGGTTTAAGAAATTTCAGAATGTCCCATTCTGCTGGTTTCCTGATACTCATCCAAATGTTGGACCAAGGTGTTTTCTATGTGGTTCATGTTTTGCTAGAACTTACCAAATTCGGCTACTAAGAAATCCAAGCCCTGAGGCTCATGGTCATCCTCTGACCCTTCCATTTCTTCCTCTGTTTCACTATTGTTTGTCTTCCTCTGACCCATAACAATTCCACTATACATATGCATGCATTGATCCCTCCACAGGTTTGGAGGATCGAAGCTCTGATACCACTGTAATGATCCCAAGACAATTTTTTCGCTTGGTATCACTAACTACTATTGATTTATTGATGTGCAGGTGTTTATTGAGTTATTAAGTGCATACAATATTCATCCAATAGATGAAGATCATAACACATTCAAGATATATAAGCACAAGCAAGATTTGGCCTTTTTATTATGCAGAATCAATACAATAGATGAGCAATCTGGCATGAACCTTAGATGGCCGTACAATAAATAGATATGAGCTGCTAAAAAATGCTCCCATCAATACAAAAGAAGCCTCCAAAGGCTGAATAAGTAATAAAGACCAATACCTAGCAGATCTGGATGTCAAACCCTCCAGCTGAAGAGTGCCATGCTTGAAGGGAAGACCAAAACCCTCAAGAATTCGGCCCTGATGGAAGGATGCTCCAAATGAGCCCAAACTCAGTCAAATGATAGATCAGGGTAGTGGGAACCTCCTCCTGAAGTTTCAAGCCCAACGTCCAAGTCCAACCCCTCCAACTATTGAATCTCCCATGGGAGTTGCACCCTCCTGAATCGTTGAAACCCCAATGCAACTCGTCCCTGAAGAAATACACATCCAAATGGCATGAAACTCTCCAAGCATATAGATCATCCTGTGAGAATCCCATGGAAGAACTTTCAGAACCAAATATCAAGCAGATCTCTCTAGATCTTAGTTTTTCTGAATCATAGGACGTCCCCAATGGCTCCAAGATGTCCCAATCTGGAGATAATTATATGATGATGATAACCCTCTAGAAAAGTCATGAAACTGACGATCATTCCCCTGCAAACAAAACCCAAGTGTCAGAATGGCCCCAGGCCCTCTGGATAAGCTAGATCGAACCTCCCTCTAGATGATGGTGCGCCCTTGTTGGAATCACAAGAACAATATGACCTACTACCTTCTGAAGCACTAGATGGAGATGAGTTGAGACTAGAATGGTGTGGAGGATTCTTTCATCCCCGAGACCAAGTTGTGGAACAAGGTGATTGGATATTTCACCACTGAGTTGCTCACAAGGGTTTGTACAACAAAACCCCCAAACTGAATGCTCAAGAGAAATAGCAAATGCTAATCCAAAACTAGAATTAAGAATAGGTGTGCCCCAGCCTCTTAGTTATACTTTTCCTTCTAATTCTCTGTTGAGTTAGGTTAACTCCCAGGGTTAATCTTCTATTCTTCTGTTGAGTTATCTTTTACTCCTTAATCCCTTTCCTTTATTAATTCAACTTAAAAATATAGCTGTAGCTTCATTGACTTCCCCCTTCAGTGTGAGACTATGGCCTAGTGGGGGTGCTTAGGCCACTGAGTCTCCTCATCACCTATCTAAGAGGTGGGGGACATTACATTTTATAGTGTTGATTAAGTTTTGACACTTACCAAAAGTGTATGAGGCATGTTACAATACTTATGACACTTGCAAAAATTTGGGTGTGACACTTACAACACTTGTGACACTTACGATGTGACATTTGCACCACATGCGACACTTGTTACACTTAGAACATGACGTTTGTGCCATGTGCGACATATTATGCATGTGTGGAAATTTGACGTGTAACAGATGGTAGAAATAGGTTTTTCATGAAATGATCCATCTTCCCTTATCCTACTCAAAATTAGAGTCTAAGCTATAGTTCGATTCTTTTTCTTTTACCTTGGCCAACAACGATTGTTTCTATAAACATTCATTAGTGTTTTTCTATAGGATTTGTTTGAACTCACACTACTTTCCAATGTGATTCTTAGATTTCCCCTTACCCTTTTGTGTCTACAACTTGAAATGGTTGTATTGAGGTTAGGTATGCTTGATTTTTTCTTTTTTTTTTGTGAGTTAGGGCCACCTATACCATGCTTTTGTTGCAATGTATTTATAGACCAAAATTTCCAATTATTCCTCTACCTAGATTTCTACTCAATTTTAACAGCATATCGATAAGCGGATCTCAATGAGGATATGTTCAAGATATCCATCTATTTCTAGATGCACTTGTTTAGTCCATTGGTGTAATTCAAAACAAGGTTCCACTCAAAGTATCTAATACCCAACTTTAAGTGCAAGGTATGGAACACACTTGTGTACTCCATCATCATTGTTAGAGACTTAACCTCCCTAACCCGTCATGTAGATGGAATAATACATTTTCCATGTAACAAAGGATGACATTAGTCAATAAGGAATATTTAATAAATATGAACAAGTGAATGTAAGAATACCTAATATAAGCTTATGCTTCTAGAAAGATATTCCTCAAGAATGTTCTTTAGAAGATAGAATTAGTATAAATAAGAGTAGGAGGCATGAGAAAGTTTTGTCTTTAAAATTATTGTAATAGAGCTTTGATCTATTGGAGGTTTACCCCTTGAAGAGGAAAGTGAACATTATTTTCTTTTAATAAAGGTATGATTTCTAGTATTTATCTTCTCAATATTTTTTTGTTCCATTGATATCTATCGAATATTATTGTTTCTTCATATTATATTACATATGGTACCTTACAAGTGGTATCAAAGAAATTTCCTTGGGAGGAATTGTGGGTAACATTTTTTCTAGCGTAGAGACGTGTACCACCAGTGTCTTTAAAGAATAGAGGTATGTCATTAATGAGGAAAAAATGTGGTGGGGAAGACTACACATAGGAAATAAAGATGGTTTCATGGCGTTGCCTAGAAACTAAAGTTTCTCCCTTGTTGGAAACCTCTATAACCCCTATTGGTACACCTCAAGTAGTACGACATCAGGCATAATTTGTACATGGCCATCACTCCCACATACCAAAAGGTGTATCGGTACCTCTAGGTCTCTTGAAACCAACCCTATATCATATGATCTATTTTCTGACTTTTATAATGGAATTGAGAACAACACTCGAGAAGATACTCTGTAGTACTTGGGTAATCAGGTAGTAAGACTAATGGTACGATCGATCTTCCTTAGTTGGTTCCCTAAGATATTGCATCGAGTACTACTATTTGAACATGCACATATATTAGAGAGATAAAGCATAGGGAAAACCCTTGTCCATTAGCACCCTATAAACTCTAATATAGGGGAACACACCAAAAAAAGAAAAAAAAGGACATTCTAGCCATGCAAACTTACCTCCTACATTTTGGTTGCAAATTTACTACACATTTTTTCCTATTAATAATTTGGGAATTTCATATCACAATATAACTTCACAGGAGTATAAAAAAAAATGTCCAAGTCTTTCCTACACCATTACTTGAGTTCTATCCCATTTAATTCATCTCTTTCCTTGATCAAATTTGTACCTATCGTTTTGAAGGATTTTTTTATTCACATGGTCCCAACCCCTTACTAGAACCCTTATTTTATACTTATCCCTTTGGATTCCTCTCTTCTCCCTGATCAAAATGGTAGTATTTTTTTCTTGTGGACCCAACCCCTTATCGACACCATTATTTGGAACTTATGCCAATGGTTTCCTCTCGTTTCCCTGATTGTAGTTGTACATATCACTTATATTCCCTTTTTTCTGTGGACCCACCCCTCATCTCCTAATGCCCCCCACTCACCAAGATGAAAAAAATCAGAAACTGAATAATGACATTACTTTCATTCATGCCAAAATGGACCACATCCAAAAACAAATCTCTAGCCAAATATAATAACTCCAGTCCACTTTCCAACAATTCCTATCCAAGGGTCCTTCCTCCTCTGGACCAAACTCTCAAGTCAAAGGTGTTGACTCTTCCAATCCTTTGAACTTTCATTCCAATCATGACCCCCATATTCCCAGGGTTGAGGTGAATAAATTTGTTTTCTTTGATCCAACAACCTAGGTCACTTGGATGGAACACTATTTTTCCCTTCATGGCATTACCGATGACTTGAACAAGATTCATTACGATGTTCTCTATTTGGATATAGAATGATGTAAATGGTGGAAATGGAATATAAATGCACACCAAGGTTATGTTTATTCGACACAATTTGTTGTTGATTTGTATGAATTCTTTGACACAGACACCCACCATTTAGGTCATTTTACTAAATTGAAATAGTCTGGAACAATGGAATATTTTATCGCTTCCTTCTTGCACTTGGATTTTTGAGAAGAGAGTGTGAATGCTTCCTTATTATTGGAATTATTTATTATTTGCCTCAAGGATGAAATCCAATCCAAGGTCCTCATGGCTCAGCCCCAAACTTTGTTGGAGGAAACCAAATGCACCAAGGAGGAAAAACATGTAATATTTACCTAGAATAAAAAACCCACTTTTATTCCCCACCCTCGACCCCCCAATCCTATCCCTCCAGCCACTACTCTCAAGTTCCAAAAATTAACAAGGGTATAAATAGTTGAACACCAACTCAAGGGTATTTATTATAATTTTTATGAGAAACATTTTCTTGGGCACAAATTTAAATAAAAAAGTCTTTTTATGCCCATTTTGGAGGATGTTTTCGATGAATATGTTGAGGTTTCACATGAGGTAGAACTACCCCAATAAAATTATCTTACGTCACCCTCTCATCCTCCCAAAGTTGAACCATGAAATTTCTCTGAATTCTCTCACTCGATTTTCTTCTCCCCAAACCCTCAAATTAATTAGTTACATTGAGCACATGAAAGTCACCATATTAGTTAACAATGGAAACACTCATAATTTCATTCATCATCGCCTTGCCCAAGAAATCACTTTTTATATCCATACTCTCAACAATTTTCAAATCATGATTTCTAAGGGTGATTCCATTAAATTTGGGGGGTGTTGTGAAAATGTGTGCTTAGAAATTGGCTAGTATAACTTGAAATCTCACATATTTTGTATTGACATGGGTGGCTGTGACATTGTTCCTCGTGTTTAATGGATACACACTCTAGGCCCCATAACCATGTATTTTAATTATTAGTGTATGCAATTCCAACATGAAGGCAAAGAATATAAATTCCATGGCATTACAATAGGATCTCCATAGATCACGAGTTCCCACTGCATGGAAAAGTTACTCAAAAAAGTTCATTCTAACATCATTTACCAACTCCATTCCATTCAAGTAGTTGAGACTTGATCTGTGCACCCTGACCCTCAATTTATCCTTTCCCAACATCACACTATTTTCTAAACTCCCCAAGGCCTTCCCCCTTCATGCAACAACCATGACCATTCCATTCCTTTAAGTCTATGAATTTTTCCTCCTAATATTTTCCCTTATCGTCATCTCTTTGGTAAAAAAAATGAAATTCAAAAATTGTTCAATAATTGCTAAAAGTGATTGTTATTCATCCCAATACTAGCCCCTCTTCTTCCCCTATTGTCATGGTCCTCAACAAGGAAGGAACTTGGTGCATGTGCCTTGATTTTTCGTGCCCTCAACAAACTTACCATCAAGGACAAATTTCTCATTCCTATCATAGATGACCTCCTGGATGAACTTAGTGGGGCTCAATAATTTACCAAACTTGATCTCCATTCTTTCTACCACCAGATATGTATGAGAGAGGAAGACATTCCCAAGACTTAATTTTTCACTCATCTGGGCCACTATGAGTTCTTTGTCATTCCCTTTGGTCTTTCTAAATCCCATTCCACTTTTCAAAGTCTCATGAATCATGTATTTCTTCCCTTCCTCCATCACTTTGTGTTAGTCTTATTTGATGATATTCTCATCGATAGTAAAAATTGGCAAGCCCATATCACCCATGTGGATCAAGTTCTCCATCTCCTCTCTAAGCACAATTTTTTCCTTAAATAATATAAATATCCTTTTGGAATCTCTAAAGTTGAGTACATGTGTCATATTGTTGGCAATGATGGTGTATGGGTGGATCCTAAAAAAATTGAAGATATGCACAATTTGCCTCACCCTAAAAATATTAAAAGTATGTGTGGTTTCCTGGCTTAGATAGGTTATTATTTGAAGTTTGTTCAAAATTATGGAAAAATAGTGGCTCCTCTAAAAAATCTTCCAAAAAAGAATTCTTTTAATTGGAATTGAGTCGTTGACCAATCGTTCCAATCCTTGAAAGAAGCTATGTGCACTACTCCTATATTGTCCCTACCTGACTTCACTAAGACCTTTGTTTTGTAATGTGCTGCATCAGGGAGAGGAATCAGGGCAGTCTTTATGAAAGATGGACGACCTTTGTATTTCACCAACAAATAGTTGTGGGAGAAACATTTGGGCCAACCGATATTTGAAAAGGAAATGTTGGGTATTTTGCATGCAATGGATATCTAGAAACCGTATCTATTGGGACGATGCTTCCAAATAAAAGAATATCTTTAAATACTCAAGTACTTCCTGGAATGATGGATTTCATCCTAGGATATAAAAAAATTGGTGGATAGTTTTTTGGGTCTGATTATTAGATAATTTTCAAGAATGAAAAATGAAATGTGGTGGTTGATTCTCTTTCCAGGAAATATGAAGAAGAAGGGTGCCTCTTTTCCCTCGCATTCCTTGTTGCAGACTAGATTCAAGTTGTTTGTCAGGAATGGTTGCAAGACCCCAAAATTTACAACCTAATTCAATACTCCAATAGGATCCCCAAGCTTCTCTAGGACACTCTTGGCACAATGACGAGTTTCACTATAAAGTTCGAATATATTTAAGAAAATAGTCGACCCTTAAATACACAATTCTCTTTGAGTTTCATGCTTCACCTACCATGTATAATTTAGGTTTTACAAAAACTTATGAACGTGTCAGACATTCTTTCTTATGGCATGGTATGAAACATGACATCCAAACCTTTTTGGTAGAATGTCATACCTGTCAACATAATAAGGGAAATACTTCCAAACCTCCAGGAACAGTCCAAGCGCTTCCACTTCCACCTACTATTTGGATGGATATTTCTATGGATTTCATTGATGGCTTACCCAAATCAAGAAATAAGTGAGTCATCATGGTGGTAGTGAATTGTCTTTGACAATATGCTCATTTTTGTGCTCTTCAACACATGTTCACAACATCCATAGTGGCTCAACATTTTATGGATAATATCTTCAAATTCCATGGAATGCCTCATTCTATTATTTATAAACGAGATCCAACTTTTACTAGTGATTTATGGAAATAATTATTCAGGATCCAAAGAACCTAATTTTATCTTAGAAAATCTTATCATCTCCAGAATGATGTCCAAACAAAAGTAGTCAACAAATGGTTGGAAACATATTTGAAGTTTGTTTTCATCCAATAAACAACATTAGTGGGTTTAGTGGTTACCACTAGCTAAGTGGTGGTACAACACCTCTTACCATACTTCCACTCACATGACTCCCTTTGAAGTAGTGTACATAAATAATCCACCATCTATTCTTCCATACATGCCAGGTGTCTCAAAGGTTAAGGAGGTTGACTGCAATCTTACACTCTGCATGACTATTCTCCTTACTCTCAAACAAAATTTGGTCATGGCTCAGAATCCCATGAAACAATAGACAAACCAGGGTTGCTATGAATGTTAATTTTCTAAAGGGAACTATTTCTTTCTCTCTCTACAAATGTACAATCATACTTCACTAAAATTCCAACAGTGTCAGAAAATTACCCCCAAATTTTATTGTCGTTATACTTTTCTCAAATGGAACATGGGACCGGTGAAATATAAATTATCCTTTCCCAAACACTCTAAGATACATATTTTTTTTCATGTCTCATCCCTAAAGAAAGTGATTGGCACAAAGTACGACAGGCAAACCATTCTACCAGATATGGATGAAGAAGGTTCCATTTGGTTGCATCCACAAGTCGTACTAGACCAGTATGACCATCGTCTCTGTGAGTGCACCATCAAGGAATTTTTATTTCAATGGAACAATACTCCACCAGAAGATGCCACCTGGGAGTCAACTACCATTCTGCCACAATTTCCTCATCTTAAGCCTTGAGGAAAAGGTTGTTTCTCAAGGGGGATGGAATGTTAGGGACCTAACCTCCCGAACCCCTCATGTAGATAGAATAAGATATTTTCCATGTAATAAAGGCTGACATTAGTCAATAAGTCTTATTTAATAAATATGAACAAGTCAATGTAATAAGTCCTAATAGAAGCTTATGTTTTAGAAATATCTTTCTCTATAATGTTCTTTATAAGATATAATTACTATAAATAAGAGTAGGAGGCATGAGAAAGTTTTTTCTTGAGAATTATTGTAATAGAGATCTTCTTTGATAGAGGTTTCCACCTCAAAGATGCAAGTGAACATTTCTTTCTTTGAATAAAGGTATTATTTATGGTATCTCTCTTCTCAATATTTTACTGTCCCATTGATATATTATGAATATTCTTGTTTCTGCATATTAAATTACATCTGATACCTTACATGAATAAATTGAGCATAAGAATATTAGGACAAGAAGATTGGCGGAAAAGGCCTCAAGCCATAATTATCAACATTGTATCCATCTTAATGATACAAATATATAATACAATAATGAAACCAACTCAATTGTTCTCACATCGACACCTCATTAGGAGATAAGGTAGGAGGAGACAATATAGGAATCTAGAAACACACTTAGGATAACAACTATATCCTAGTATGTAAAATAAATAAAGGTGGCATAATTGGACTTAATGATTGTATATGAGAAAGAGGATAGCATTCCCCCCCTCAATCATACGTCCAAAAAAAAATACCAACAAACCATGTGCATAAGTTGGTACATGTCCAAGTATTCATGATGAAACTCCTGAGTTGAACCACAATGAAGAACTACCTGAAAAAACCACCAAATCTGGATGCTAAGAAATCTAGAAAACCTCACTGTGTAATCATGTGAGCCAGAATGCCAACAATTTGTTCACTGATGTGAAATCCAATATGATGAGAGAGAACAAATAGAATTGAATCAACTGGAATTCTTCCACATCCCTGAAAATGCATGACAACTCAATCAATGCGAAGATGCAATGGAGTAGGATCCATCTGTCCTCTGCTAGGTCCAATGACCATCTAGTTGAACCAAATGTCCACATCATTTATCTCAAAATTAGCATCCCTGTGTATGATTCGATATAGAACCATAATTCTGCCAAAGTCTGTCATCTACAGACCATAGTTTCCCATTTGGAAAATTTCATGCCCATCTAGCATACTTGATGTTTGTTGTTGTCGAAAAATTATGTGTGACAAGCATTTTCAATTCCATAATCAATTCCATCATCAATTCCCCCCTTTGTCAGCTGAAAGGAGAGACCACAAGTGGTTTCATGAACCATCATCACTAGAATTTTAAAATCCCCCCTTTAAGGTGTATCAGAGTTTCATCATTGTACTCCCTCCTTCTAGGCTCAAGAGAGTACCATACTTGTTCCATTTGAGTACAACAAAAAGTGGGCATGCAGAAACAACCACATCTTATCTCATCCCGTGATGGGCATGCTCAAAAGATATGCCATAAGGGGACCAATTATGTGAGGTACAAAAATGTTATGTGCTACAAGATTGGTCTTTACTCGAGATTGAATTCCTCGGTAAGACTTATATAGTCACTTGGTTGTTAATGACCATTTCTAAGGATCAATCCACTCATAGTGAATCTTCAGTCTTGCGGGTTTCTTCAGTGTTGAACATTTTTCTAAAGAATAGTTATGCTTGCCACAATGCTGGAAAGGATGGAGATCAAAACACTGATTCTCCATGTGACCAACTGCATTACAATGTTTTCAATTATCATTCTTATGTTGAACATGAACAGGTGAAGTTGAATTTTCTTGATGGAATCCAATTCTCACAAACAAAATTGGTTTGGAGTAATTTCGAATATGAAAACTGTTTTGATTTTCATATCCTAGGCCATGTCAATTTCTATTGAAGTGTAGTTCTTCCCAAGATCTGATGATGGTCTTGGAAAGATCATGTTGTACTTGATGAAGTGCTTCACATTTACTTTCACTTATACTTTTTGTATCACTTTGTGCTTTGGCATCTTCTTCTTGCAATTCATTTTCATTGGAATTTTCTTCTGAAGTTGGCTTGCTGATGTTCTCCTTCACTGACTGTTGATCATCATCATTATCATCATTATCATTATCGTCATAGAGAGGGTTGTCCGATCAAGTTGATCATCATCATTATCATCATTATCATTATCGCCATAGAGGGTTGTTGAACAAAAATTAGTTCATAAAACTTCACTAGCTGTTGACGTTTAAGTTCTATCAACTCATCATTCAATAGATGTGATTGTGCTTGTAAAATTATAACTTTAGTTTGCGTCACTTGGAAACAAGTTAGCATGGATTGAAGTTTTTATTTATGAAGTATGATTGTATTATCTTTAGTAGTGTTTATTGGAGTGTTCAGTAACTCTAATATTTCTATATTTCGCTTCATTTCAACTCTCTTTCTTGTTCACATTCTCTTCAGACTCACTTGAATTCTCTTTAATCGAACTGGCTCGCTTGTACTTTAGAATCGCTTGAACTCGCTCGCTTGAATTTGCTTCCAAGAACTCACTTTATTATACTTTCTCACTTTCTTAAAATTTTCAACAAGTTGAGGATGTCAGTTACTACTGAAAATGCATCCCAAAGTATGTTGTTTAAAATGATTTGAGTTTAAACTACTCAACTTTGTCAATTTCAACTCAAAATTGCAATGAATCTATGGTGTCGGGCTCATCTGAGAATGCACCCAATTACAAAGAAATTCAACTTGAGTTGATTACATACAAAAAAATGATATTTGCAAGTTTACAATAAATGTCGATTTCAAGGTTGAGTTGATATTAAAATTTGATGATGCTTTGAGTCCTTGATTATGAGCTTGATTTGTCCATTGTTGATGTGATTGCTAATTTGATATCTTCGTTTCTTCTTAATTGAGAGATTTTATTATGCTTGAATGTATGTGTTTCATTGGAAATGCTTACATGTGCTCGAATTGCATTACGTTTCCTTGTACTTTAGTGTGTATATGATTGCTTTGTACAATTATGTTTTAAGTGCCAAAACTAGACACAAAAGAGAAACAATAAGAATAATCCATCTCACACAACACAAAATGTACCTAAGATCCCCTAATTCAATTTTGGGTGGATCTAGGACACTTCAACACCACAAAAAAAATGATATCTTTATTATAAAATCCTTCTCGTGAGCACAAACGTATGCCCAAATACAATGACAAGTTTTCATGGTACTTTCTCCTTCACCTCATTTACAAAGACAAAAAATTAAAAGTGTTCAATATACTTTCTCCTTATTCCTTACGACTCCCTTAAATTCAATGTGTTTATTGCCTCCCCTCTTCGAATTACAAAAACAATATATTGCAAAAGTGATAATCCCACTCTTCAAATACAATCTATGTTCTAATCCCCCCTCAAAGTAAACATTTAGTTTGATTTTACAAAATTCAATGATGCTTGCTTTACAATATGTTTGAAGGATTTTATATCGATCCCTTATCTTACTTTATTTCTTCATAAACTTGGAAGAAATAAAAAATTACAAAGTAAAATTGAATGCCTTTGTATTTTTAAAATATGTAAAATAAGAAAATAATAATTATTATTTTAATAGTTTGAATTTGGCATTTAAATTTAATTGGACCAAATAGTGAGGGATCATTGTTTTATATTAATTAGTGGATGGATACGTGTAGATAGATTGTTGCAAAATCATTGGCAAATCTGATTGCTTGACATCTAATAAATCAGATTTCTCAAACAATGAAGATCACATTTTGGTGCTCGGCAAGATCTCGTGGGATTTCAGGAGATTCAAGGATATCGATCAATGGGGAAGAAAGTTGTTAAACCTGCCTGAAGTGCAAGAGATTACGAAGCTTCTGATTGAACGACATCCATGGGTTACCAAGCTATTGATTCAAGTCACCGATATTGACTGCAAAAAGGAGGATTCATGACACGATTTGTGTACCGCCAAGCTTGGAACGTTGAGTGGCAGAAGATGTGATAGATGTGAGGGATTCTTCTTTGTCTTCAGCGTACCATGAATCAGGTTAGGCTTTGGCGAGAAGATAATATTTTAAAATCCACAGACATCATTCTTCCCACTCGGACTCCAGTCAATAGAAATATTTACTCCAAATGGATCCTCATCTTTAAAAGATACAATTGAACCCAAATAGAGAGAGATAACAAAGATAGGACATAGAAATCTCGATTATTAAAACATTGGAATTACAGGTTCAAAGAAATACCTTGTTAACAGAAACATCTTGCGTTGCATAGATATTATCATCATGGCAGTCCGTGCGGGCGTTTGTTCTTTTGGCTCAAAGCTACCATGCACAGGCTAAAGATCTATCGAGAATTACTAGAAACGCGATAAAAAATGAAGATCGCTTGTACCAGGCAATCTTAATTTTGTCAATTCTCTGAACATGCTTAAATCCAAAACTTAAATTATTGTTGTAGGAGAATCCATATCGTTGAAAGCACAAAATGATGTTCCATAGTATTGGAATCATTAACCTAACTAGTATAAACCGAAACCCATCCAGTGTCAACCACTAGCCATTTTAGTTCTAATTAGGACAAAATACATCCTACTTTAAACTAATACCGACAACACCACACACTGATACTTAATTTCTTCACTTGCGCCTTACAAAAAAACTCGATCAACCCGCAAATATTTTAGGCCTTCGATTGTTGGGCAGATCCTTGTCGCTCATTGTCTAGATCACAGATTTCAAATCGCATCACATATTTCAAATCCTTCATCATCCTTCAAGTGAATTTTGTTGTTGTAAGTAGCATATACCATTGAGCTTGAATTCTTCACCAACCATGGATAACTACCTGTTGGTAGCCAATTCACATTTTGCATTGTCTCATAAGCTGCCTACACCAATGTTCTGCAAACATCGATTTCCGTCGCAATTTTCAAATGAACGATGCTTTCTATTCTTTGTGCCTTTTCGCACGCCTATCTTCGTTTTGTTTTCACGACTGTAAGCGTGAAATCTTAGTCCTTCAAAGTCACATTAGAATCATTGTTTGAATTGTCGTCATCCTTCCAATTGATATGCCCTTTGCGCTTACATTTCACTTATCATTGTGTAGTTGGCAAAACTTTCGAACTATACTCATTGGACATTTTAGATTGATTATGTGACTTGATTTCATTAAGTATGTAATGCATTGGTATTTGGATTGGCTTCTTATTTGATCTACTCAACCTTTAGTTTCATAAGATATATGGGTATTATGTTTAAATCTTTCATACATATATTTTTAAATATAATTCCTATGTTAATGTTTTCATAACTATTTGTTGGTTGATTATATGAATGCGCATTGGTGCATGGTTAATGTTTGATTTTGGTTTCAATTGGAATGATTTATAGTTTAAAATCTTTGGCACAACGATTGATTGCACGTTGGTTTATACACTTGCCGATTGATTCATTGGTCGGCTAATTCACATCATTGTCAAACTATGCTTTAATGGGTTGAACTACTATGTAAACTGGTGGTTGTACTTTCATAATAACATGGCAGAAGTAAGCTCTACCACCCTCGCACACTTTGCATTAATGGCTACCTACTTTTTTTTTTAACAAAAACGGCTATGGATTTATATTAAGATGTGTGGCAAAGCCACTGGTTCAGATTACAAAATGCCCAAAGTGTCTTTGGGTCTTCTACCTTGAGTACAAACAGAAATAACTGCTACAAATACAAATGCAACA
>SNQJ01S0003830.1:25589-51519 GCA_010110895.2 Picea sitchensis
GGAATGCCAAAATTCCTAGACATCCAAAAACCTAACCCTAGGAGATAAAGTGCCAAAAGTCATGTGGGCCCCGTTTGGGTAAGTTAGTACATCAACTTCCCAGGGTCGTAACTTTTGCATATGATCTCCGTTTTAGGCGTATGATAGCTCGTTGGAAAGGTATCGTCGAGGAAATTCATTTTGGGGGATAAATCATGCCTTTGGCTATCATTGAGAACCTAGATCTTGAAAAACCTTCATTTGGGCCCTCAAAATGGTCCCGAAAGTTAAAAACTGCTAACAATATTAAATTGCCAAATTTGCCAGAAAACTGTTTTGAGCCAGTCGGAAAAGGTGGGTGGCCACCGATATCCACCTAGATCAATCGGGGCCCACATGAATTTTGGCACTTCATATCCTAGGGTTAGGCATATGATAGCTCGTTGGAAAGGTATCATTGAGGAGATTCATTTTGCGGGTTCAATCATGACTTCGGCTATCATTGATAACCTTGATCTAAAAAAACCTTCATTTGAGCCCTCAAAATGCCCCTGGAAGTTAAAAACTGCTAAAAATAGTAAATTGCCAAATTTGCCAGAAAACTGTTTTGAGCCAGTCGGAAAAGGTGGGTGGCCACCGATATCCACCTGGATCACTACTGCTTCTTGCTCAACGAATTCTTGAACAACCACTTCACTAATAGGTCCTTCCAGTTGTTGCTCGACTGTAACAACTACTTGTTCTAGTAGTGTTCCTTGGCCTTCAATTTCTTCAAATAGTAGGTAGGCCGCCTCCTGGCTCGGCTAGAGTTTTTGGGTGACTTCCATCACTATGTTCTGCTTGGTAAGAATGAGTTGTTGGGAAGTGCATTGTTCCTATGATCTCTTCATCCTCTCAATGGGTGACAGGAGCTTGAGCTGTGCCTGTACTGTATCTGTGTGTTGCTTTGCTTCCTGGAGTTGGGACTCCAGTTTCTTCAACTCTGGGTCTTCAGATAGTTGTTCATATATCTACGTGCTTCTGCTACTTATTCATTTACATTCTGTAGCAAGTGTTTTAATCCTCTCGACTGCACTCTGAGCATTCAATTCTAGCTGGTCGCGCACTTCTTGTGGAGTCTGTGGTATGGTCTGAAGCTCTAATTCCATGACCTTTTATTGAATTTGCTGAATAACTTCAACCAGCTTCATCACTTGGCGCTCTATGGGCTCTTCGGCCTTCTGCTCTAAGCCGGTCACAGAGAGAAATGCTATGTTGACTACTTCTTCAATTCCTATATGCTTCGCGAGCAGCTTCTCTTTCTCTTTTTGGATCTTCGCTCTGTCTTCTTCAAATTTTGCTTGGAGAGCATTCTTCTCTTGTTGTGTGGCTTGGCGTTGTTCAATAATTTCCTCCTGTGCTTTCTTTAGGGCCTGGGTGGCCTGCGCTTTTTCTTCCTGATCATGTCAGAGGTGTACTTCGATTGTATCAGCAATCTTGCGGAGCTGAACTGATTCATCTCCCACTTCTGTTGTTCCTTCTGGCAGAGGTGCAGTAGATATTGCTCGGCTAGAACGGACTGCTTGGTGTACTCCTTGGAGCGCGATCTCAATTTGGCTATACATTTGTTCCTGCTTCGCCTCCTTCTTCTCTATGATTTCCTTTGAAGCATCATTGACCACTGCAACAATGAAATCAAAGTCATCCAACGTGACGGCAGTTCGCATCTTGGTTACAGGAGTTCTTGGTTTCTTTATGGAGGAAGATTTCAGAGGTGAGACCTTCCTTTTCTTTGATGAGTCTTCTTCGTCCCTAGGCGGTGGTACGTCAACTTTCTGTTGTTCAGTTTCTGTATCACCTTCTTTGTCATCACCTTCTTCATTTGGTGTAATGGAAGCCGTCCTTACAGATAGGCTGTCAACATCCTGGAATTCTTCAGTCTTCTTCGTCATCTTTGCTTTCTTTGTATTACTGGGCCCAGGTGTATTCTACGCAGTTCTGGGGCTGTCGATGTCGAGCATTTCTACGGGGTCTGCTGGAACAAGGAGGTTCGTCGACCATTCCTTGGTGATCTCTTCTAGGTCTTCTTTTGTCAACTTATAATAGGACTGAAGTTGTTCCTAGTGCTCATCAGCACATGGGGTCAAGTATATAAAATGGTGGTCCGTGTTGAACTTTATCAGAGGTCGGAATCTCTGTAAAGTGTTCGAGGTTTTGTGAGGCTCACTCCCTATGGTTTCTTTCAATTGGTCATAGTACGTGTGGAAAATTTTATTGTCATTACTTTCTCATGTTGTTCGAGTACCATAATGTACTGAACTTCGCAGCTAGTGGCTCAAAGGGGTCAAGGTCCGGGAAGGTTGCGCCTTTCGGTAGCTCCCATGCAACAAAAGTGATCAGTATCAGAAGCTAGCTAAAATAGAATTCATGCCCCTGATCCTGGGCTTCTCTACAGTCAATCTCCAGTTGATTCACCAGGTACTTCGCCCAGTTCATTTGTAGTCCCTCTGCACACTTTCCTGCGAGGTAAACTACAAAGCCAGATACTTGTGTTGGTCGATTCTTACATACCAACTTCCCTGCGATCAGTTGGCATGCGAGGTGCACTGCACTACTTTCAATAGAAGCTACCTTGTAGCCTCTTGCACCTTTCTCAACATCGCCATAGGCTTCTTTGATCTTCTGTGCAAAAGTGTGGTCTGCGGTCTTTCCAGGATAGTACTCGTGGGGATCAGGGCCCTGCATGCTAAGCCCGGTGATCCTATTGATCAGTGTCGGATCAACAGTTATGCGACGGTCTAACCACAGGTATCCTCCAAGGATGATTTTAAGGATGGAAATTTAGTTTAAAATGTAGAAACCTTGGCGAACCTTACTAATTCTCCATATGCCAACTATAAATGATTGGCGATATTTTTGTAAAAATATTCAAATTTCTAAGGATTTTATATAGTTTTTATAAAATTTTGGCGATTTTTAAGGTAAAATTATTTTATCCTATAGAATTTGGGTGAATCATTTTGAAAATAGTGAATCTCGTTTTTGGAAAAACCATGGAAAATTAGCCCATGAGCGAAATTTATCCCCTAAAATCATCCCTGGTATCCTCCGTGGTAACTTGCTAGCAGCAATTTTACATAAGCATTCACCCCCTGGTGTCTACCGAAGTGTGGTATTTTCATAACGTTGAGAAAAGTAGACTGCACGAGGTTCATCATCCATTGCTGAGGGATGAGATTCAAATTATTGCCCTTAGTTGTCGTCAAGTACTTATACGGGGCAAGCATGCTGTAAAATTTTCGGTCCCCTAGGTTGAAGCCGCAAAACTTCAACGTTGTAACCTTGTCTTGATCTGCGCAGTAGGTGCATACTCCTTTCGGTATATATGCAGTGACTAGGGTGTATTCAAAGTCTCTACGGACACTGTCCCTATTAATCTCACCGCTCAAAGGGGCTATGTAAGCTGGTAGGATGGATGGCACTAACTTCGCGTTGGCTATGTCGTCCTTATGCTTAGTTCTTCTTTCTGCACCAGCTCGATATGTTCCTGCTCGAACAGTCGACGGGGAGGCTTGCACTCATGTCGTCGATGATGCTTAGACTCCAGAGGACATTATTCTTTTCAACGTGACTCTCTCAATCATTAAATCGAGAAGGACCTCTATGACGGATTCCTCATGTGCAGTGATCTCGTCGGACATACGCACTCGGGAAAGATAATCGAGGTCACGATGATCTCAAAATACTGCACTAGGATAAACAATATGCTTACAATGATCATTGTAGACAATCACTAGTTCTGCGGGCTTTGACGTTTCAGTTGGAAAAAGTGTTCTTCGGGCACGGCATGACGAGCTAAATAGGAAATTCATCAACGGTCTGCTTGCAATGGGTATGAAGCTTCCATGAACGTTGATCCATCCATTATGGCGTGGTCCAATGGCCTGGTAGTGATCCTTTAATGTTTTTCTGTCCATTTGGGGCAGAAGTCGAACGGGTATATTGGTCCAACGGCTATATTGCTTTGCCATGACAAAGTGCCATATGTCGTTGTTCTGATATCTCGACGAAGCTCAATTCCTGTGATTTTTCCTTCTACGAAGTTTCCTCTGGAATCTTCTGTAACTTTTCGATATTGGCTCTCTTCTTACTTAGCTTCCTAGCCTTCTTCCCAGGTGAGCTTCGTCTCAGTCATCCTTTTTCCATTCCCATTCTTATCTTTTCTCGACATAGTCACTTCGTGATGTTGAGATTCTTTCTTCAGATCCAAGGGTAATACTCCATCATCATATGAATTAGGTATTTTGGTCTTCTGTGGTTCTTTTAATGCTCTTATATCTTCGACATCCAAGTCCCTAGTGTTCAATAGCTTAGATGTGTTCTCTTGTTCTTCCATCAAGTAGGCGATCCTTCTAGTCATAAATTCCATGAGTTCTGTCTTCTTCTGTTCTAGGGCTACCTTTTCTTCTTTTCTCCGGATCTAGTCTTTTTCAATCCAGATCTTGCCTAACAAAGCTGGAAATGGGGCATGGTCCTCAATAAATTTAATAACTTTGAATTCTTCCTCTGTCGAAGCTCTATGGGTATTCATAGCTATCTAGGTAATCCTGCCACATAGGGTTACCATTTTTCCTTTAAACAACCCTATTTTTCCCAATGAAGGAACCATAGCAGGCCTTCCTAGGGTTTCCCAAGTACTTTTTGTCATAATTTTCATCTATGTTCCCTCATCCAGAGCACAGTCAATGTTGAAGTCTCCTATTCTTACTTTGATTTTCTCCTTTTCTTTGAAGATCTCTGACAAACTGGCATCTTTATGTTCATCCAGGGTTTCTTTCATTTTCAGTAACATAATATCTGATTCTTTCTGGGGTTCTTCTATAATCTTAGTCTCTTTATCTCCTTCAGAGTTTGCTTGCTCCATATTCATCTTTTCAAGTCTAGCAATCATTATAGGGAAATCCAGTACTTTGTGGTCCATAGCCTTACAACAGAGGCAACTAAGGTTTCTCCCAGGGCATTCCTTAGCAAGATGTCCTAGTCTTCTGCAACTGTAGCTAAGAGTTAATCCTCTCTTTCTCTTCAATGATCCCCAACTTTTCTTGTATTGCTTGCTAGGGTCATAATGGCTAGCCTGCAAAACTTTCTTTCTAGGATCATGCATCCATTGGTTAGTCCAAAAAATCTTTCTATGCATAGGTATAACATATCTTTCATTATTCTTATCAAATCTATTCATATCAAATGTTCTTTCATATAACAATGCCCTAGTTTTCAAGCTAGGACAAAATCTATCAAGCATACCTAGATCCATACTTTAGAAACAAAAATTTTCAATTCTTTTACTTCTAAAAGGCACAAAGCTTCCAGATCTAAGAATTTTAACTATTCTTACCTTTATCAGAGCATAGAGCTTACAGATCTTACTTCTTTTCTTCAGTAGCAACCTCTTTTCTTGCAGATCTAACTTCCTTCCATCATATTTGTCCTTCCTTCTTCAGCAGATCTTTTCAGATCAAGTGGATCACTGCGCACTAGGGCATAGATCCACGCACAGAGCTTTCACAATTTCAGGATGAATCTTTGCACAAAGCTTCTTCTGCTTAGTTCCTAGCAATCACAGTTTCAGGTCCCGACAACGGAACCATTTGTTATCACAGGGGCAGACCCAAGGTTCAATGGTACAACAATGCACCAACAAAACCCTAACTACCGGCCCTTTCAGCAACACCTGCGAAGAAAATGAAGTCTCACCCGAGGTAGACGCAGGGGTGGTTGCAAGACTCAGGTGTCTGTAACCTTAACTGGGACACAGGTATGTGATTATAACACTTAGCAATCACTTAGCATAGATTATTCATCAATATTCAACCCTTATGATACCTCACAGATAGCACAGAGCATCGCAGCATGTACTTAGATCATGGTTCACCCCCACCCTGGGGCTACGTCCACAAAGTCTTCTTCTTTATTAGCTTCAATCAATCAGGTTACAACACAGAGCTTATCAAAATCCTACTCCGCATAGGACAAGAGATCTGCGCACACCTCGCCAGATCCTCCTTCCCCGAGTAGATCTAGCACAGAGCCTCCTTACAATCTATGCACTCATCACTTACAATACTTGAACTCAGCTCTGCAATTTTATCACATAGATCAACTCTTAGCACTAAGCCATCATCTCTACTACTTATTTCCTATCCTTCTATTTATACATTTACAAAAGTGGGCCTAAGTGTGGGTAAACCCACAAGCTGACATCCCAATCCCATTACATTATCCCAAAAACCCAAAAAGGACCCAAAAAGGGGTCTAGCTTCCACGTTTTCCACTTCACGTCGCGCTCCATCTTTGACAACCTGTCGAAGTCCCAAAAACGGTCAAATATGAGCAAGTGTTCCTCAAAACTTGGTCAGGGCCAACACTACTGTAATTTTCGATTGCAACCCTATGCAGCACATTCTTACACGTCAATTGCTAGGGGGGAAATACTCCAAATGGATAGTGATTCTCCAGGAGTTTCACTTAGAATTCGAACGTGCTAATTCTAAGAAATCCTTGGTGTTTGTCAAACTGATATGTGACCTTCCCTGCACTGGGACAGAAAATGTAGTAGAGGATTCTTGACCCGACGAATCCCTTTTTCTGATCAGTTCCGATGACCTTTGGTATGGGCATATCATTATTTATCTCCAGACTCAAACTTTCCTGCTCAATTTGTCTAGCGTCGACCGTTGTCGTATACGTTATCAAGACCCTCAGTATATTATCCTTGGTGACACTCTTTATCGCTATGGGGTCAACTCTGTTTTTCGACGATGTCTCACCTATGATGAAGCTGAGAAAGCTTTGAATGACTACCACTCTGGAGCATGTGGTGGTCACATGTCTGGGTATGCTACTGCCCAAAAGATCTTACGAGCCAGATATTTTTGGGCTTCTTTATTCAAAGATTGTATTATTGTCGTCCAAAAATGTCATGCTTGCCAAACATACAACAACAAAATAAGATCGCATCCTGCTCCTTTACACCCTGTAGTTTCCGTAGGACCTTTCGCGAAATGGGTCATTGATTTCATGACCTGTAACCCTCACTCAGTCCGAGGGCATGGATACATTGTTGTAGCCATGGATTATTTCATGAAGTGGGTCGAGGCGATGCCTACATTCGACAATACCGGGAAAATTGCTTCCCTTTTCATATTTAATCATATTATTACTCGATTCGGGATCACGCAAGCTATCGTTACTGATCACGGTAGCCATTTTCAAAACTTTATGATGTTTGAACTTACTGACAAGTTGGGTATTCGGCATGAAAACTCAACCCCCTACTATCCACAGGCCAACGGCCAAGTTGAAGCAATAAATAAAATCCTTATCACTATGCTTCGTCAGATAATAGGAATCCATAAGACCACGTGGCACACGATGTTGTTTTCAACATTATGGGCCTATCGAACATCTGTGAAGTCTGCTATGGGATTTACCCCTTTCAACTAGTCTACGACATCGAAGTTGTTCTCCTGATTGAATGTGAAATACCATCTTTGAAGCTAGCCGTCAAACTTCTCCCAAACACCTCTGTCGAAGAGGAACGTCTATTGTATCTTATTCAATTATATGAGACCCTTCGTGATGCCACCCTAGTTATTGAAACCTAAAATAAATGTGTAAAATCCCAATATGACAAATATGTCAAGCCATGTGTTTTCTTTGAGGGAGATCTAGTTCTCCTTTATGAACAAGATTGTGATCTTCTAGGAGCCAGAAAATTCGAAGCTATGTGGCGTGGTCCATACATCATCAAATGAGTATTAGAGAAGGGAGCTTACGAGTTAGTAGATTATGATGGCATTCCTTTGAGTGAACCTAGAAATGGGCTTTACTTAAATAAGTACTATGCTTAGACTGTCTCTGCATGAGTGCTTGTACTTTTACTGTACCATACTCTTGTGTGTTACTTTTATGTGTTTTTTCATTATTTGGTTTCGACCCCCAACTACTTCCCTTGCGTTGTGCTTGGTTTCCAGATGTCGACGTATTCTCTACCCTACATTGGCTTCGTCGATGGTGCTAGCCATAGTACTCAGAACCTAACTTCTATTGCTTGAGAAATCTATGCACCCACCAACAAACTTATCAGTTTACAAGGTGTTTGCCTCAGTCGTGCAACCAATAATATCGTAGAATATAGAGTCGTCGTTGAATTATTGATCGATGCTATCTCACTCAGGATTCGTCACTTCGTTGTACGACTCGATTCGCAGTTGGTAGTTCTCCAGTTAAGTAACGTCTACACTATCTGAAGTCCTACTTTGTTACGGGTATATCTAGGAATTCGCCTCTTGGAACGTTATTTTGATTATATTGAATATCAACACATTCCTAGATGTCTAAATACATTAACAAATTCTCTAGATAATTATGTGTTAGACAAACATTTGGGACATTTATAAATCCAATCACACATTACACATTGTATATAAAAGAAGAGTAAGCCGGTAGAAGCCTCATGTATATATATATAATGAAAATGTTTTACAAAAAGTGTTTTCCATCAAGGACCAAAATATCAAAATATAGAGCCCATGGCTCCTACAAAATAGTATCATGGATGTCGCTCGTAATAGCACACTACTGCCCGTTCTAACCTGCGAAGTAACCGACTAAGTGAGCCAGACACGCCTACAGTATGGCGTTGATAACGCCTCGGGACCTCCTCGTTCGACATATCAGGAATGTATGTCGTCAAGCCTTCTAAGTTCTGATCCATCGCCTCATAGTCGTCGGCATCCCACCCTGCTACCACACGTGCCTCTCCTCGCCTCTAAATCGGAGATGTGCCTGGAGGTCAATGCAGACCTACATCTACATAGTCAAAAGTCTCTGATTAGTCTTTAGATCGAAAACAAAAAAAAAACATCTAATATCCTAAAAACCACAAAACACTATAAAAAAACAAAATGTCTTTCTTACCTAGATCTCCCCACTGAAATCCCTCAGGGAGAGCCAAATCGGGATCACCCCGGAAGTCCAGACCGGCATACGCATAATCATCAATCATCAAGATTTGGGGCCTTAACCAATCAAAAAATGCATCATTGTACTTGATAATAGGACCTGCTACGTGTCGAGCCATAAAGTCACACCGTCGTTTCATTCTTGGGTCTCGTGGGGATGGTATTCCACACTCTAGTTGTAGTCGCAAATGGGGAACTCCTTCTAAGAAGAAATACACCAAAATGGACCCATACCCAAACTGCTTTAGGTCTCCTCTCTTACTTTTAGTGAGTTGTGTCTTCATACTGCGGAGCACACCGTCACACCAATTGAATACTTGAGATTCCAAACATTCAATGGCATATTGAAAATAACTCTGGAGTGCCATGTGCGGCGATGCGCTTCCTGCCATCCGTGCAATGGTAAAGAGGATGGTTCTGAGATTCGTATCTCGCACACCTTGGATAACCACTTTACCTTTGGGCCTTTCAGCGTCAGGTTCACAGTATCGACGGATATACTCCCTCATCGGCAAGCCACCTCCTCGGCCCCATGTTAGAGTCACACACACCCCACGACGAGATAACCTCGTCAGAAAATAAATATCCTCAATGTACAAGGTGAGGACATGAACACCCATGTGAAATACTTCTTGTTTCGCATCCCACATATGGACCAAGTACTCTAATAGTCTCCGTTGGGCTCTCATGCCCTGGATCTTGAAAATTTTCAATAGGCCACATTGTCGAAGAGCATCAATGGTTCCTGGATCATTCAAAGCCATAGAGTCATCATCTTCATGCTCACGTTCTCTCCATTCCAACATTTTTGCAATCAAACACCTGCATAGACATGGGAGAAGACAGTTAGCAACCTTTATCATCACTTTTGGATTCTTTTTTGGTTCAATGCATGCATTTATTTTTGGTTTTTCAGCCATCGCAACTGAGCTTCAGCTACAGTGTAGTATTTCCGCAAGCGAACCATTGGGCACCTACAAAAATCCTTGATTTCCGCAGGGCCCGATATTGGCCACCTGCGGCGGCCCCAGCGCACACCTACAGGCCCAAAAATCACCCAAAAAATCATTTTTTGACCACCAAAAACAAATTTTAAACCATTGAAAAGGAAGAGGATGAAGCACTTACTGTTTTCACGGAAACCCTTCATCGATTGATCTCTTAGGCTTCTCGCAATCGACCGCCAAAGTAAGGGGTGAAAAAGGGGTTTTTAGACAAGTTCTTGACCAAATACAAATGAAATGGTAAAAAAGAGCACTTACTCTTATCTATTTCATTTTTTACCTTTTTCATAATATTCTATATTATATAAATGTGTTTGGTCATCAACCTTCAAAACTAATAGTCTCTTGAGTGTCTTGGTTCTTGCAGAAAAAAGACTAAAGTCCTAGTCAACGGAGTATGGCTTTTGGTTTCGTAATTTATTTTCGTTACGCATATCGATACTTTTTAGGGTTTTTTTTTAGTAAAACCTCGAGTTCACTCTTCGTTCGTTCTCGTGCTCGAAAATTTATGAGAACGCAATCGAGTATACTTTTGTCGTCCTTTCGTACTCGTCTTGGTGACATGAAAAGCGGCACACATGGAGTATCATTTAAGCTCTTTTCACACTCCATAAAAACGAAAAGATTGTCGAGCGACCTTCTTCTTTTCACGCTCGTAAAAGTATTTGAAGAAAACATTCAATGGGCGATAGTTTATCACTTTTTCGGTCTCATCGAATTATTTTACGAAAAAGGAACTGAGAGAGTTATCTTTAATGTGTTTTTTCAGACTCTATAAACATGAAAAACCCCCGAGTTTTCTATCTTTGGACTCGTTAAACAAACATCGAAAGACCCACATGGGACCGAACCACTCCTTCTTACGNGTTCGAAGGATGAGCTTACATCAACAAGCATATGTTATCCTCCTCAAGCTTGGGTAAAAATAAAGAGGCACTCGCCAGAAATGGTGGGGGGGAATTTGGGAAATAAATGTGTCTTTGTACCTATGTTAGTGGCAGTACTAGTCACTCTTGAACATGACACCCCCTTCATCACTTGAATCCAGGTTGGGAAATCCCTTTGTCTCTCATCTGGCCTTATGCAAGTCCATATCTTGGGTCGTCTTTGAATCAATGTTGCCAAGACCAGTGTCGTGTCATTCATATGTTCAAGAGAATTCCAAACAAGCCCTCTCCCGAGTCGGCCATCTGCATTTTCATTCCTTATCATGTCGGCCTTCCCTATGTCAGTTTCGAATCATGTTCATACTTTGATCTACCCTAAATCTGTTATTTATTTCGTGTCACTGATGGGGGATATATTAAGGCCCTCCTGTGGTGAGTCTTTTCCTGTCGACTTCAACTCATCATCCGGGAACAAGACTTAGAAATCGTTTAGTATCTTAGAGCCTGCATGCCTCAATGGCAGGTTTCTTTGCTTTCGACAGTGGATTCACATCATTGGTCCCTGATCGAGAAATTCCATCAAGTGTTTGACTTCAACTCATTTATTCACATTCGTTGGATTGTGCTAAGGTACCTTGGGATTCATTGACATCAATGGTGATTTCCCTCGCGCTTGTTAATGGTTTTCATCAATGACCGGTAATCAAGTGGTTTCTACCATGTTCTACTTCAGCACCTGTAATCACATGGCTAGATTCGTACTTACGGACGACGAGGTCAAAGACCCTGGATCCTGTCTTTTTTGTCTAGGTTGTGATGGAGTATTTATGATTTGTATTTGACACACAGATCCACTTTGTATGTCTCGTGGCTGTGTCCAAATCTACATTTTCTAATACATAGATACACAGTGTATTTCTAGTGGCTATGTAGAATCTTGACGACATGGATCCACGGTGTATAATTGGTGGTCGTGACGTGCATTTATGATTTAAAATCACTTGTAGTCTGAGCATGGGAATGCCTACCTCAGAAATGACGTAATTTTATGTAGATGACTTGATTGTTTGCAGTTTCATGATTGGTGCGTTCCTTGTTCCCGACACACACATGCATTTTGCAAAGTATTTCGGTTTTCACGGGTTCCGACCTCATATTTTGGGGGGCATTTTGTTACACATTATTTTGGTCACTCTGATGATGGTTTTACAAGCATGTAATCAGGTCCTCAAAATCATATTTTCCATGAGAAGAGTGACTACTTTCCTCCTCTGCAAGACTACTTTTTAGAAGGACGTCGCGGGATGCCCATAGTGTATAGTGCGGAAATCTATGGTTTTCGCATGCTTCTCTATAGCTGGCCTACGAGATTTCCACAGGTTGGTATATATGCAGGGTGCGACGGCGTTTGAAAGCCAAAAGAGGAAAGAGGTTCAAGAAGTTTCTAGAAGGGGAATCTTCTGGAATGTGAGGTGGCGTCCGTATGGTTACGATCCTACTGACTTCTCTGATCTAGTGGGATCATCCTCATCCCTTTAACCACTTTAGCTTCTCCTATATAATAATGGGGCTTCTCATGGAAAAGGTTAAGCAAGATTATGCAAAGAATTGCTAGAAGAATAGGTTTAAGACTGTGTGAAGAATCCTGATACAATTGATGCTTGAGGTCTCCATTTGTCCATCAAGCTTTGTATGTATATGTGTGTTGGAACAAAGGACCACCGAAAGGGAACTTGGGACATCAAGGCAATTTGGTTGTATCTTCCACTTTTATTTAATATGATACAGTGGCATGTTTCTTTCCCATAAAATCATTAGCATTTTATTATATGACTCCTTGATCACATGTCTAAGTTTTCATTGAATCTATCATAGTTGCTTTCACTTTGGTTGGTTTGTGTCATTGTAGATATGATATCACAAGAGCACCGAAGCGAAGCAGGGACAACAGAGACATAAGGAAGCGATCTCAAAGGTAAGTCATTAATTCCTTCTTTGACACTTAGATCAATGATTGTAACTTAGGGAAAGCGTCGTGTCCTGTCCTGTTCTGTTCTAGATCCAGGTGGATCTAGGGAGATTATTTTATTTCCACATTTACCGATTTATCCTATAACAGCCAATTTTCAAACGTTCAAATGATTTAAAATATCATAAAATAATGACTGGGTCTTTCCTTTTATATGCGCTTTTCGATATTGGGGGCGAGGCAAAGTGGTTTTGGGTAGACCGTTTTTCGGCCCAATATGCCTCTGGTGGCGCCACGTGTTCACAATCTGAAACCATGGTATTTCCATCGGCCCGCTCCCAAGAACTTAAACTTCGTGCAAGTTCCCCGCCCGATACACTTTGTAATCGTTGATTTGGGATGTTTTCAGATCTTTGGCTCGTTGGGCCCCATCAAACCCGCGCCTCCTCTATATTTAGTCCTTCTCTGCTAGATGTGACCCTGTCCTCCAAACTATCGTGCCTCCATACCAATGTAGCTCCTCGCCAGATTCCGAGACTTGGATTCCATCAAAAGAAAATTGTTATGGTGATAACATAATGAATTCATAAATTCTTTCAATCTTTCAAAATAGTAAAAGATTTTAAATTTAGAGGGGGTAAGGTATATATATATCTGCTTAGATTTTAACAGTCAGAGAAGATTCATTATCCCAAAAACAAAACAAAAATCATACACCAATTTAATGTCTAACTTAACATGACCTTAAAAATAGATTATTATTTTATATATATTAATAATTATATGAAAAAAGTTATATTAATATTAATAAAATAATATTATCTTATTTACACTAAATGTAATACTAGTTTGCATTTGTAATCGGAGAGTTTTGACACTAGTGAACCATGATATATGCACCCAAGTTTAATAACTTTATTACAATTGCAAGCTCGCATATCAAAGGAGGAAATAAGTTTATGGCAAGTTTAATAACTTTATGGCAAGGAGGAAAGAACTTTATGGCAAGTTTAATAACTTTATGAGAATGATATATTTCAATTTTTTTTAAAAGAAAAACATTGAATCATACTTCAAAAAATTAGTTTATTATTATAAAGTAATGTTTTGAGGATAATATTATATATTGGATTGTGAGTTAGATTATTTTTAATGGAAGTTATGTAAAATGTTTTTATTTTTTAAGTGAATATTATCCTATATAATATAAAATGAAAATGACTTTATAATTATAAAGTGACGTTAATATTATATATTGGATTGTGATTTAGATTATTTTTAATGGAAGTTATGTAAGATATTTTTTTTTAAGTGAATATTATTCTATATAATATAAAAATGATGTTTACAATTTCTTAAAAAACTATATTAAATATTCTTTATAATGCTATGTTCGATCAAAATGGTTTTGGTAAATGAGGATGTCTTCAAAGTAATTAATTTATGAAACATGATAAAGTTTTGTCTTAAATTATTAAGAGTGGGTTAAGGAAAAGGAATGATGCTCATGCTTAATTTTTTTTGTATCACAATTTTTACAAATTTCCTTAACCTGGATGTTAGTTGAGTTTCATTATTATGGAGGTCATGAGTATTGGTTCTAAATTTGGAGTTTCTCATATTTAACTTGGGGTAGAGTCTTATGTCATTTCATCATGTACATGAATATTCCTAATACCTGATTTAAGTGTCAAACCCTAATCATTACATCATGGATTTTCTCTTAATGGTTAGTGCTTACATTATATCTCCTCAAGTGTCTTTATACATCCTACTTAGTTTGATAAGGCTTCAATAATTAATAGGCAAGTCTAGGTGGTCAAAAGGTCATCTCAAAATGTGAAATTACCTCCTACACCTAAATTACTGCAAACCAAATCTATAAGAAGGTTATGTTTAGCAAATCAAAAATCATTGAAAACAAGGAAAGATACCATTATTCCTTCTTAGTTGGTTGGTACCTATTGAGGAAGTGGTTGGAGGGTTGACCCATTGCCTTCACTTTTGCATAAACAACCAAATATGAATAGTAAAGAATATATATAGTGTCCTTGGTAGCACACTAGATAAAAAATTTCTCCCTTTAATGAAGAATGAATTTGGGATTTTCAAGTAAGTGAATGGATAAGATGGTATGGGTGTTCATACCAACAATTCCCCATGAAAACTATCCCTTGGAATGTTAGAGGTGTTAGAAACCTATCTAGGACATCAATGATTCATAAGATGTGTAATTATGTTTCCTCCATTGATTCATAAGTCACAATGGGGTGCCCAAGAACATGCCCATGCGAGAATCTGCACGTGTTTCTTTTCATATAGCTTCATGCCCCTCCAACCCATTGCACAAGTTGCCAACTAAACTGTTTGGTCATCATTTCAAACAAATTGTGTAACATCACAGTTTTACCCTCTTTACTATTGTAAGTATTGTATTTCTGCAGTTAATAAAAAAATGACCAAGTTCAACAAAGCTTGAGCAACTATAGGGGCTACGATACCACAAGAGGGAAAAGGTGAGGGGATCTAAGGGGGGCTTTATCCCTAAAAACATATACCTTATGTTACGATGAAACTTCACCCATTTCAAAATATGAGTTGCAAAATTAAATGAGGTTAAGAAGAGTGGAAGAAACAAATTCCTCAATCTAAGCCACCATTTCCTAAAAACTAGCAACTTGTCTCCCCTACATTCTTGGAAAAAGGAAAGAAGTTGAATTGGAATTATCTTTACATCATGCATGCATGAGAAATTCTAATGGGAAGGAAGAGATTGTTGGGGAAAAGACGAAGGGAAGAGTTTTAGAGTGTTAGATGGCATAAAAAGAGAGTCAAGTCCATATAGAACATACCAGCCATGAAAGGAAACTTTTAGACTTAGAAGAAGTGCCAAGAAATCAAGGGGATTATGCATAAGCTTGGGATATCATCCTAGAACTTTCTCTACACAAATTGAATAGCATTAAAAGGAGGATTTTCCGAGGAACTGTGCAGCAAAGAAGGAATTAATCATTGTGTTGTGTGGGGAAAGTAATGTGAGTGCCTAAAAATTGTTATGTCCTCAAGAAGCTCAGCAGTAAAAGTCACTTGGTTTGGATCTGTTAAGTCTGAAATTCAGAGTTTATATTTTTCCTACTTCGCCCTAGTAATATCATAGCTTGGCTAGCGAGTGTTTTCCACAACGAACTACCTATGGTTGGGTGGAAATCGCTCGCTCAGCTAGTTGTTTCCCTGCAAATTTTTAACATATGATTTTATCACTTCTTATGAATTTGAATTATAAGATTGTATGGTTGTAAGAATTAAAGGTTAAATAAGAGAGCTATTGTTTCTGTAATTACCATTTTTAAGTGTAAAATAGGGAACTGACTATCTCTGTGAAGAGAAAATATACATAACACTTGTTAAATGTACAAGCAAGAACTTATCCACGTTCTTGTCCCTGGCAAAAACTTGATTTGCACTCTAAACTAGCATCTAGTCTCGTAGGTTGAGATATGCAGTATCAATAGGACTTCGACAACTTTCTTAAATCTCTGGTGGTCTATTTAATTCAATTTTTCCACATTAACTCGGCAATATGCCTAGGGTTTTTAAACTTGGGTCTGATCGTATTTGAATTCGGCTTCAAAGGGAAATTAACTTTATGTATGCTATCTTAATGGGTATGGTCTTACACAATCTAGAGTTATATGATGTGGATATGACTAAGATGCGGACTATAGCCCAAAATATTTTAGTTTGCGTGGTTTTGAAAGCAATACTCAGTTTGGTGCTACTTTCAAACTAGTATTTAGTAAGCAGTGTGATTATAGATGTCGGAGCATCATTCAAAATGTTTATAATTAATGTTCTCAACTTTAAAAGTTACAGACATGTTTCACTTGTGTAAGTATTGAGTATGATTTAATATAACGTATAAGTTATAAGGACGAAGACATGCCCTATTTGTGTATCCTTCTAGAGAATTCAAGCTTCACTATTGGTTTTTTTTATATACTATGGGTTGCAATAGTTATTGTAAACCTAAGACTTGGATTTGAAAGATGGCATATATTTTCTCTCTATATATACATTGAAGAAACATGTAGCATGTGTAACAAATATGACCCCCTAACTCTTCTTAGGCTGGTAGGATGTTCATGTTTCGTCCTTCTCTTAACTAAGCACTTCGGGCTTACTCTCCCTATTTCCAACTCATCCCTATTTGAGTGAGAATTTCTCTTATCACAATATTTAGTGTCATTGATCTTACTCAATCGGCCATCAATTTTCGACAAAATCCTTCTATGTTTTTTATTACAATGACTAGGGACCTGAAAATCCTCAATCAGACAGTCATGACTTCTCCCCGCCACCAGTTCAATGATTGATAGCAATTCGGACCCTTACTCATCAGAACAGCATGTCACTCGGGTTGGATTCCCATTCTGACAGGGCTCTCCAATGGATCGTTTAGACAAATCCAGTGACCCTCGGCGTTAGAGAATCAACAGTCACGATCACATATGTAACCCAATCACGAGATGGTTATCACCCGCCTTGTCTTCCAATTATTACATGAACAAGTGGGGCCCATAGCAGATCTACAACAGTCATTACATTGTACACCCACTCATCAATCTACGACTCACGTTCTCTCTCGGAGTCCTTTACCATTTGAGTGCTTCCACTACGAGTATCGTAGACCATTCCAACTAACACTCTCTCACGGGTCATTCCAACAGATCTAACGGCCCTCATTGCACCTCATCTGATGATCGATGTTCGCTCAGAGTCTCACAACTACATGACATTTTACGACATCTAGGTCTTCCTCATCGAAATAAGTCAAACTAGATCCAACAGTTGTAATCCATCAGAACACCTTCCGACGGATCTACGGTCCTTGGACTCCCTCGTCCTCGGACTCTCTTACAGACCATTATTCGGACCTTCAACCATCTATCTTTCGATAGAATTACCCCACTAACACTCAACATCGACGATCGAGGTTTCATCCCTCACCCTCCGATTGATCGGTGGCTCTAATTGACTCGGAGTCTTTCCCATTGGAATCCCAATGCAACCTTTCCATTGAAGACTCCAATGGCCTCGTCTTTCGATCAACGATCAGGATCTTCTCGCTACACCGAATCATCGACTGTAAATCCTTCTGACTCAAAATATGGGTTCTCTTCATAGTAACATTCTGATTCAGGACTTAACCATTCAAGGTTTCCTCATGTTCATTTACTAAGGTTTTACTAGTCTTTAATGGGCTCTCTCCTTCACCTTAAAGACAACTAAGGCACTTCCACTTCAAACCCTGGTTGAAAATTTTCATCATGCAAACTTTCCATTTCAAGGCGAGAGATTTATGTGGGTTAAGGCTCCCCAAAACTACACAAAGACCTTCCCAAGCACTAGGGTATTTCACTGCCATTCTTCCAATGAAGATTTATATCCTGCAAGCTTCCCATTTCAAAACAAGGTTTTCCAGGTAAAACGAGGGTTCCTACAACCACACAGGTACTCACCAGAAAGTGAAGGGCACTCTGCTACCATTTCCCTAAGGAAGATTTGTATCTTACAAGCTTTACATTTCAAGGCTTGCAGTTTCACAGGGTCATGCCCAATATTGACACTCCTCACTTAACCATTCACGTTTTCCTTGTTTGTTTGTAGAAACAATCATACATAATCCATTTTACTCGGGAATTCAACCATTATTTAATTTAATCACAAATATATATTAAACAACAACAACATCATATCTACATCACTAAACATATATCATAGATAGAAAAAATACTTATATATTCAGTGAAAGTTTTAAATAGCCATATGACTGAGGGGAAATGCCTTTTCTCCCAGACAAGGTTGTGTTGCAGTATGCCTTTCTACAGAAATCCACCCCTGTGCCAAGCCATGATACCATCAGAGGACTAATTCAACTAACTACTAAATACGACAATGGTTCAGGAACTCTCCTTCACTCCACATGAACCAATAGAAGTTTCCATCTTCCCACTGAGCTCAGGACCTCCACGGGTTTATCGGGCACCTTCCCAACTAGATTTCCTTTAAACAAGGGAGTCCATCCTCTACCACACAGTTCCTCAATGACCTCCCCTTACCAAAGTCAGTTTCCTTACATTAAGTACCAAGCCACAACCCTTTATTGCTCCAATCTGGATTTGGGTCTTTTTGTTCCAAGGTGAGCATTAATTTCCTCGGGAAAGCTTTATATGTTCTTCAAAAAAAAATTCCCAACCACTCTATTACTTAGATTTATGCGCATGGGTCTCTCCACTCATCGCACCATTTTTTTGTGAGTCTACATGATCCAGGAGGATCCTCAAGTCCAGAAAATGCTCAAAAATAAAAGTTCTCAGAATCGGACGAAACCAATTCCATTGTGTCGGTCTCGTCACGCATATTCTGGCCATATATTTACTTCCTCAAACTGACACTGTATACGAAAGTTATCGCACTCTGATCAAATTCCCAAACATGCAAAAAAAACAACATGCAAAAAGTCAGCGCTGACGTCATGCTGACATGGCATCGTCTGGAGGTCACACGTGGCAGTTGATCGTACAATGACATGGCATAGGATTGGCTTGCTGACTGGGTAGGTGTGGAAGACGTGGTCCAATCAGCATTTGGCAGGTGTCAGCTAGTGGGTGAATTAAATGGTGTTACGTGGCCCAGTCATGGGCTGCCACATTGCACCCATTCATTGGTTCATTGTGGTAAAAGTTATTTGGACTTCACCGGAGTCAAACCTGCAACCTCCGGGTGTGGGAAGCGTCTTGGTAGGGCCGAGCTACCAACCTACCCGCAATGGTACTTATTATACAAAGTCTGCATTAAATATTTAAGCTTATCTTGCGTTCTAGGCGAAAGAGGAAAGGCCTGGGGTCTAGCCCCAGCCCCGGTTATATGCGCATCCATACACCCACAAACTCAGCACCGATGCATATTCACTCTACAATAAGACTACAGGCATGGGGCCATCGGACAAGGAACCACCACCATGTGACCAGCAGCAGTGACCATGGTTGGGGTCGATCGACGGGGGCCTATCTATCCAATCTGGCCCTTGGTTCCTTTGTTTGCGCCATACGACCAGCAGCTAACAACGGAGGGGCCAGCGCGTAGCACCTTCTGGGCTGGTGCTTGGCCATATGGCTCATATGACCTAGAAAAAGGGGGTGCACCAACCTTTGGGGCCCTATTTTGATTTTTGTATATCAGAGTGGTTATTTTGCTATAGTTTTGGCTCAGATTGGGCCTTTTTGGAGATTTCTTAGCCATTTGGAGGGGGATTTGATCTCAAAAAGAGGCCAGATATTTGTGGGAATTCGGGCTTCCACAAATGAGCCTAAAAACTATATAAACCGAGCCCTTTGAGCTTGTGAGGGTACTTTTGTATTGCAGGGAAGGTGAAGAGCAGCTTGAGCTAATGGCCCATTTCTCATGTTTTGAGGGGCATTGAGTCATGTTTTGAGAGGAGATAGTTGAGGCATGTGTGCATCTGCACGAGGTATTGTACAGTAGATCGGAAGCATGTTTGTAACAACAAAGAGTCATTGTAAGAGATCTTGAGCATTAAAGATCAATAAAGCGGTCCTCCACTTGGAAGCGGGCCCGGAGACGTAGCCACACATTGGTGAACTCCGTTAACAAGTTCTTTGTTTCTATTTATATTTCTTCTTGTTGTTATATTCTCTTATTTGCAGCATGATTAATGATGGTTGAAACTCTTTAATCATTCATGAGCATCAAGTTAATGTCATTTTGTTAATAATTCCTTTCATTTTTGGATCAAGTATTTTGGTAGCAGAGCTTTGGTTGTGTTGGAAGGTTTAACAAGTGTAGGTATGGATGCTCAGAAGATCCAAATCTCTAAGAGGAGAAGGATATTTGGTTGAATTCATTTCATATATTAAATGAGTGTTGAGGAAGAAAATAATGGCAACCGAAGAAGAAACTTCTCCACGAACTAGAAAGTTCGAAGAAGCATTTTTCTCCATGTCAGAAATGGTCAAAGTGTTATATGATGATTTCTTGGAGAGAAAAAAACTTGTTCCGGGAGAACCTTTTATGAAGGGGAAAAGTGAAGGGAAAGGAGAATCTTCAAAGCCTCCTCCTTCACCACCTTCACCACCTTCTTCTTCAAGTTCTTCTTCAAATGCTAATTCTCATTCTACTACACATACTATACAAAAGCATACATAGAAGCATAAGTTTGACATGCCTTTGTTAAAGATTGATGTTAAGTTTGAGTTATCTTTATATGATGGGGAACTAAATGCGGAAAAGTTAGATAATTGGATAAGACAAATTGAAGTATATTGCAGGATACATAAAATCATAGATGAGGAGACTATGATCCAACTTGCTAGTCTCAAGATGGGAGGAACCGCCCTTGTGTGGTGGGAAAGCAAGACAAAACAGGATCTTAAAAATTTCAGTAAGACTCTCTCTTCATGGCTTGATTTTACATCTGCATTACGAAAGAAATTTTATCCTCTAGATTATATGCAACAAACTATTATGTCATGGCAGAACTTTAGGCAATTAAAGGGACAAACTGTTCAAAGTTATACACAGGAGTTTCGAAAAAGAGCTTTATTGTTGGGAATACCATTGGATACTCAAGAGACATTGCTGAAGTACATAGGTGGTTTGCATAGCTATTTACGACATACCATTCTAATGTTTAATCCAACTAGTTTAGATGAGGTATGTGTGCAAGCGACTCATCTTGAATCTAGAGGCAAGAATGTAAATGTTGATTTTGTAAAACCATTTAAACCTAGTGAAGGAAAATTCAAAGGCAAGGGTAAAGAGAACTTTAAAGGGAATAAGACTAATACATTGAAGAAGGAAAAACCTACATGCACTCATTGTAAGAAATAAGGCCATAGTGAGGATCGTTGTTGGATCCTTCACCTAGAATCGAAACCAATAAAGTTCGGAAATAAAGGGAAGCCAAAGACTACTGCAACAACTCAAACAGACTTAGGGTCCGATTCGGGAGATGACACCAAGGTCACAGTCACAGGAATCAAAGGTAAAAATTCTGAAGCTAGTACAAGTTCTTCAGTTCAGTCTTTAAAAGTTGATAATGAAGTTGATGAGATCAAACGAACAAAACTTTTTCACATAAGAGTAATTTCCAAACATACAAAAAGTGATACTTTATTTGACAGTGGCTCACAAGTAAACTTGATATCAGAGACAATTGTTAAAAATTTGGGATTAAATACTAAACCTCATGAGAAACCATATCCTTTAGGATGGATTCATAATGATAATCAGTTGCAAGTGTATAGGAAATGTGTCCTAAAGTTTGTTATCAATTCACAATTTATAGATGAGGTTGAGTTAGATGTGGTTCCTTTAGATATATGTGGTATTGTACTTGGGAGTCCATATCTGTATGATAGAAAGGCAATATTCTATCGTGAAGACAATAAGTATCAATTAAATAAATATGGAAAAGAATATGTTGTAAGGGCTCATCAAAAGAAATTGAATCTATCACTAATCAACTCAGGGCAAATGAAGAGAATTGTAAATGTCAGTAAAAGATATTTACTAATGGTTGTAAAAGCAAAGGAGACTGTCAGAATTGATACTTTTCAAGATTGTGATACAAAGTTGAAAGATGACTTAGTTAGAATTGTTTTTTACTATGATGATATATTTCAAGTCCCTAAAGGATTACCTCCAAAACGACAAGTTGAACATGAGATACAATTGCAGCAGGATGTTCCTCTTCCTAACATTGGAATGTACAGGTTATCAGTTTTGGAAAATGCGAAGATAAAGAAACATGTACAGAAGTTGATTAAATAAGGGGTCATCAGACCAAGTGCTTCTCCATGTGGGTCACCTATCATCCAGGTTCCAAAGAAAGATGGCACATGGCGCATGCGCATGGACTTCCGAGCCTTGAACAAGATCACAGTAAAAAACTATTACCCTCTTCCTCACATTGATGATTTATTAGATCAATTGAAAAATGCGGTATATTTTACTAAGTTAGACTTAAGAAGTGGTTATCATCAAATCAGATTTGTTGAATGGGATATATGGAAAACTGCTTTTAAAACAAAACAGGGATTATTTGAATGGTTAGTGATGCCATTTGGGCTTACTAATGCACCTGCTACTTTTATGTGAGTAATGAACAATATATTCAGACCATTCATTGATGATTTTGTAATAGTCTACTTAGATGATATTCTTATTTTCAGTAGGACCAGAGAAGATCATGTTCAGCATGTTAGGCAGATACTTTCAGTGTTGCGGAGAGAGAAAAATTTTGTAAACTTGTCAAAATGTGAATTTGGAAAAACATCTCTTGTATATTTGGGTTACATTGTAGAGGGTGGAGAACTCAAGATTGATCCCTCTAAAGTTGAGGTCATTGTAAATTGGCCAAAGCCTACAAATGTAACTGAAGTAAGAAGCTTCATGGGGGAAACACAGTATTGGAGGAAGTTTATTGTAAACTTCTCTCTAATTGCAGCTCCTTTACATGCGTTGACAAGTGTGAAAAGGGTATTCCAGTGGGGAGGAAGCCAGCAAAAGGATTTCGACACTTTGAAAATGAAGATTAGTATAGCTCATGTTATGGCATTGCCAGATCTCCAACAGTCTTTTGAAATTGAAACCAATGCAAGTGACTATGCCATGGGGGCAGTGTTGATGCAGCACAAAAAGCCCATATGCTACCATTCTGAGACCTTCACTACAATAGTAATTAACTATCCAACCTATGATAAAGAATTGTATGCTTTAGTACAAAGTGTTAAAAAGAGGAAACATTACTTAATGGGAAAAGAAACAATAATACATATTGATCGCCAACCATTACAGTATCTACAATCACAAACTAAGATACAACAATCAAGGCATTTTAGATGGATGGGATTTTTACAGCAATTTCATTTGGTCATCGGATATAAGAAGGGAATTCATAATAAAGTTGTTGATATGTTATCAAGGCCTCCTAGTAAAATTGCTACAATCCTTAAGCACAATTCAATTACTCATGAAAGTTACATTGAACAATATGTTGAGGACAAAGATTTTAAAGAAGTCTATGCAACTTTAAGTCATGGTAAAAGAGCATAACAATTGAATTATCATATTAAAGACAAACTTTTGTATCATTTGGGCAAATTATGTATTCCAAAAAGTGAAAGAGTCCATGTAATCAGGGAGGCACATACTTCTCTTATAGCAGGACATTTTGGTGTAGACAAAACAATTGCTCAGTTACAAAGGTTTTGTTATTGGCCTCGAATGCATGAAACTATGTCTAAGTATGTAAAAGGATGTAGTATGTGTGCAATAAGCAAACCAAGTAACAGAAAGCTAGGATTGTACACTCCACTTCCTATTCCTTCTAGACCATGGGAAAGTGTATCTATGGATTTTGTGGGGGGATTGCATGTGTCTAGAAAAGGTCATGATTACTTTTATGTAGTTGTGGATAGGTTTAGCAAGATGTGTGTTTGAATTCCTTGTAAAAAGCAAGTCACAACTGAACAAATATCGCAAATGTCTTTTGAAAATGTATGGGTTCATTTTGGGTTACCTACTTCTATTGTATTTGATCGAGACTCCAGGTTCATGGGGAAATTTTGGTCAAGCTCGTGGGAAATTATGGACATCAGACTAATGTAACACCCTATTTCCCCCAGTTTGTAAATATAACTAGACTGGCCAAGAACTATGGCAAACTCATAAATGAGAATATGTGATGTAAATGGACATTGAGAAGAGGTCAATGAATGTGAATAACATTCTGAATTTATTGCAGGACTGTTGATGAGGGGATGTGCAGGAAAAGAGACCATGATGGCGGTGGAAGGCACCTGAAAAGGTAGCATTAACTTCCACCGAGAATTAAATACCGTATTTGGACTCCACTGGCCCGGAGAATCAAAAGCGGCTCGTTGACCCTGAAATCCAATGCCTCGCAGGCTGGTAGGCGGATGGATTGATGAGGGATGGGATGGTAAACCGCCCATTTGTAGATCCGTCAGGCCTGTAGGTGCGAGGGTAATTGTGCCACACACAACCTCGCGAGAGGATAAGGGGTATGGCAGAGACGATTGAGGGGGCAGACGCGAGGGGAACTCTGGCATTATGCAGAGTGAGTGATAGCAGAGAGGAAGGATTGCAACCTTCGCTACTGGTCACTGGCAGAAAGAGAGACGCAGTCTCAGAGCATCGTGGTCTCAGCTCAGGGGTGGCTAGTGGTAAATCCGTTGGGAGTCGTTGAGCCTACGGTTGGGTGGAAACGAGCACCCCTCTCAGCAGTTGCACCCATTTTTGGTGTTATCTCTGATAAGTATTTTATGTATTGCATCTTGAAATTCACACACTGATATATATATATGTGTATGTGTGTGTGTGTGTGTGTGTGTGTGTGTGTGTGTGTGTGTGTGTACTCACAGCACTGTGAGCTTGTGAATGATTTTTAGTGTAAGAATGTCCGTGAATGTTTTGATAATAATTAAGGGACATGCGCTTGTAATGGAGGAAGCCATGCACGACTTACGTCAATAAAGATGAATATAACTATGCATAAGTTGAACCAAGTCAAACTCCCAGTCCGTTCTCGGGAATTTGTTTCCCTCATCTGTATCCAGGAATGCCGAGGAATAGACCTCTTCACAAAGATTCTCGCCTTAGAAAGGTTTACCAAGAACCTGGAAAAAGGGCGTAAATGTGCAAGACTTAACAACCCTATGCGAAGAGGAATGACCCTCTTGAAATCCCGAAGTAGCAGCGTAAGGATAAGTATTGATCAATGGATGAGATCATGTCGGGGAATCTATGGTCATTCACGACCGTTAAATCGAAGGAATGAGTGAGGGCGAAATTTGCCTTAACCATTTTTTCCCCTATCTTCGTGAATAGCGGGGAACTCTGAATCGTAGAACCCTGGATTCCTTGAGAACATCTGGACCATTGGTTTATCCATTGTCCAAAGAGCAATGGGAAAGGGCGCAGCATCGGGACCGATCTGACCCTTCAGATCTTAGCCAGGACACCCGACAGACGTTAGATCTATAG
>SNQJ01S0003830.1:60957-89646 GCA_010110895.2 Picea sitchensis
ATATTACTTCACACCCCCACCCTCATATACCTCATATATGAAGGTGGGGGTGGGAGGTAATACTAGAGAAAACATAATAATATGTTTTCTCTAATATTACCCCCCACCCTCATTGTATGTAACACCTAGTTAATTTAATTTAATTATTATAATTAATTTAGTTAAATTAAGTCAATTAATTATTGACTTAATGAAATTTTGTATTTTTCTTTTAAATTTAGTAATGCAACCATCATAAGAATGAATATTTTATTAATATCTAAGCTCTTTATTTTTTATTTTTTTTCCACAAGTATAACCTTTTTATAAAGTTATTACACCCTTTAAATTTTTATATATTAACCATTATTATAAAAATAAAATTTATAATAATAAAGTAAATAATATATATATATATATATATATATTAAATGAAACAGAAAAGGTAGTGTGGTCAAGGGTTTTAGGCTACGTGTGGCCTGGAGGCCCACGTGCCTTCTCTGCTCGTCCCCACGCAAAACACACAAAACAAGGTTAGGTTTCCCCATCTCGGACTCATTCCTTTTTCCCATTTCGATTTTATTTTCATTTAACTCTCGCCCTAGGGTTTTGAGGGCGCGGCCCTGGCTCAATGGCCGCCTTCCTGGAGTGTGTGTCCATGGATACCAGTCGATGCCTTATCTCATCTCTATGCACCTGGTAATACAAGTTGAGCGCAACAATTACAGAACCTACGCATAGCACACAAGCAATGAGCATGTGGGTTGTTTCCTTGGTGCCTTGTATATGGGCGTTACCTTGTAACTTGGCATGTTTGATGTTGAATACCTCAGCTTAGTCACGCATGCTCCTCCCGGTGGTAGGTTGCACAGGTGCCTCACTGCTATGGCTAAGAGTAAAACTATGGGTCCAAAGGATAGTGCAACTCTTACGAGGAATATCGCAGACAACGCCTGGACAAGAAGCGCATGGAGGAGCCGAATATCGTAGCACTCTCCAAAAGTTTTTCTGAGACACGTAATTCGGCAAATAAGTTGACCCCTCGGAGGAATTCCAAGTCACAAACGTCAAAGTTGGAGAGTGTTCCTCTGGTTTCAATGGTCATTCCTCTCATGTTGCAAACATTCCACCCACATATTACTGCGAGGTGACCATTGACATTCCCCACAGCAGTCAGAGGAGTACTTATGGTTGTCAATCCTTGTTTTCAGTTAGGTGTGCCAAATTATAAAGAAAGGCAAGAAGCAATGGGTGGTGATGTTAACTAGGGGTGCGGCCCATGGCTTCCCCTGTGGGCACATGGATTCTATGGACTTCCCCCACATGGGCGCATGGCTAGAGGGAGAACTTGGGTTTCAATTTGTGCCACATGGGGGAGGCACAGTAGATGGTGGGATTACATTTCTCCACACAGATGCCCTGAATGGGAATTTAGACTGTATACAATTGCTACCTGGTCTGAATGCAAATGTGTCAGTTGTCGCATTTCATTATGGCACGTCAATGGACCTGATAGGAACTGGAAGCACTCCTCTACATTATGTAGCGTGTGGAGGAAACATACAGTGTTTTCAGATCCTGTTGGCTCGGGTGCTAATAGAACCACTTTGAATTGTAACGGGTGGATTCCAGTTGAGGTAGCTAGAATATGGGGGTGTCACTGGCTTGGTCGAGTTGCTCTAAGGCACCAGTTTCAGGTACTGGCCCAAAAGGGCATGTGTTCGAATATCTTTCTTGACAATATTGTTTTCTTAAAGCCACTATTAGCACCTAACTCAGATTTAGGTTTACCAACATATGCTCCATCAAGCTTTCTTCCACTTCCTCTTATGGGTATACTCAATACTGTCACAGAACATGGGTTGCAAACAATGGATTTTGCAAGTGAACATAGTGAACGTTGTGCAGTTTGTTTGGAACGCAAATGTACTATTGTTGTTGAAGGTTGTGGTCATGAAATTTGTACAAGATGTACTTTGTATCAGATAGAAATTGTAGATGTTCTATAATCAACGTTTTTATTATCTGAATTTGTTTTTTCATTTTTTTTTTGTTACCTAAAATGTCTCTTATATTCATTTACAGGTTAAAAAAAAATGTGTTTTATAATTATATATCCAGCTTCGTTAACGCTCTGAATTATGTATCTTCCTTACAGGTGAGCAGTTGGCAGTCTCTCCTCTTTCATATTTTTTTTTGTTCATTCTTAGATATCTATGAGGGTTTCTGCTGAGAGAATTGTGGGCAAGCAGCCTGAAATTTTGGGTTTCAGATTGTTTCAAGTTGTAGGTTTATGGGTTATCCTCAAGGGTTTATGTCCTGTAAACAAAGGGTTTCTAGGTTGCAGGTTAGGAGTTGTTTTTTTTAAGGGAACAATTCACATTCAGGTGGGTGGTAAATCCCTAGGTTTCAGTTTTGAAACTGGGCTCCGATACCATATGTAATAGCCTGGAGGGATTAATAGCTAGAGCAAATCTATATTTCTATTTATTTTTTTACATGACAGGGAACTTCTTTCTTTTTGGTTACAATATTGAACAAACAAAATTTAACAATCACATAGTATATCTATAAATGTCATAACTTGAATTTAGAGTAAAACAATAATAATTTCACATTACCTCCTAAAGAAGAAGGTTGTTCTGTTGAAACTACCCGCCTAAAATTGTTTCCTCCCAGCCAGCTAGGAATAGAGCCTCTTTGGCTCCCCAGCTCCAGGAAATTAGATTTTTTGGCCCTCGAGCCCAAAATCCTAGCAACACCAGTCCACTAGCCCAAAACTCCTCAAGGTTTACCACCAAATCTCCTCCTCCCAATTCTCCTTCTCAAATCTCTCCCCCTCTCCTCTGTCGAATCCCTCCCAATGCACCCAACCCCCTTCCTTATCCCCTCCATCTAGCTACTCCCTACCCCCTCATAAATTTTCCAACCTCCCTTATCCCTTCCCATCCATTCCCTAACTACCCAAAATAAATAAAATATCCATTCTTTTGATTATTGCATTACTGAATTTAAAAGAAAAATATATAATTTCATTAACTCAATAATTAATTGACTTAATTTAACTAAATTAATTATAATATTTAAATTAAATTAACTGGGTGTTACAAATTCAACCATTCTTTCATTTAATCACATCTATAACTTAAAAAACAACAACATATCTACATGTCTAAACATATATTAGACATAGCAAGCAAAAACACTTATTTGTTCAATGAAAGTTTTAACTTGTAACATCTTGCTCTTGCGCACACCTGATTTGACTTATTCTTTGAGGACACTTGCGTGCAAGTGATCTGGTTCATTATATGATTGATTGTTCGTTTATGGATTATGATGATGTTGTGGATATGATGATATGTTATTTTATTATATATGTGTCGATAGGTGTTATTGACTAGTTTATCCTGAGTGTGCAGGACTCTTGATAGATTAAGGATGTCGATGGCATCGATGGACCTCCTTAGACCGGACCGAGTCAGGGAGTGGACTGTTATGGTTTGAGTATTTATTTTATTGTATATGTGACATATGGCTGGTATATTATGATGTTGTTTATGGATCGCTGACATGTTTCGTTGATGGATGCAGGCTGACGATAGCTTGCTAATCAGACTCACATTTGGTGTAAAGGGGTCATGCATGAAAACCAAATATATTGAGGGAGAGGTGTGGTAGCAGCCCTGCCACAGCCTACTAGCACTCCCGTCGTGGCTCGAACTGTAGGTTAATGATTACCTATTTCGAGAGATATGCGATGTCGTGAGGCCAGACTGAGACAATTGCTCATGAAGATTCTAAGGGGTGTGCAATAAGGTAGGGTCCTTATTCCTTAGAGGCCCTTAGTCTCCCACAAGGTCGTCTAACAGAGTTTTGACTCCAAGGGTTAGGCATCTATAAAAATCAGTCAAAAGGTGAGTGGCACCCTTGGAGCACGTAGTGCGTCTTGAAGGGCACGTCGCAATGTTTAAACACAAGTGAGTCAATGAACCTAGGTGCCTAGAAAACAATATCTTACCTTGACAAGGTCGACCTTAAATTAATTATGTATAAGTAAAGTTTATTAATTATAACCTTTCCCTTAAAAATTTGCTAAGCCTAGTTGAATTTAAATCCTAGGTCTAAGTAGGATATGAGGACTAAGAATTTATTTAACAATTAATAAAGAGGGGATGAAGAAAAGAAAAGGGGGGGAATTTAATTTAGAATTTAAAGGAGGATTAAATTATCTAAAAATTTAATTGTTGTCTATGTGCAAAACTTGCTAAATTTGAACTTAGATAAAAAGGGGAAATTAAATGCAAAAGGAACATGGAACATAAAAAGGAATCTAGTCTAGTGAACTTTCCTAAAATGAACTCAACTAAGCTTTAAGAAGGGTGTCAGTCATTATAGGAAATGGAGGGAATAAAGGGACAACAAGGAGCATTTTTAGGAATGCTTTTAGGTGGGTGAGAGAAATTGGCAATTTAATTTAATTAATTAATTGAATTTCTGGTGCAACTAAGGGATTGGGTGACAAGTGTATGGGGGAGAATATTTCCTAGTTAATTTTTAATAAAACTAATTTAATGTGCAAATGGAAAGGTCACTAAGACGAAGTCTATAAAAGAAATGCTAGAAAAGAGGAATGGAGGACTGATTGGCAAGCGTAAGTTTATGCTGTCAGATTTTCTTGACTGATTTTTCTTGTGGGATTTGGGATACCCATCTCGAATAGAGAGTGGTAGCTCAACCTTGCGAGGCAAGATGAGAGCTATCTTATACTCTGGTTTGTGTGCTTGGCCCCTTTGCGGCTCGAGGGGCTCAGGGGGAAGAAGAGTACTCCTATCATTGGTTGGGAGGTATCGGTGAGGTCTCAACGGTTAGCAAGCAAGAGCTAGATAGAGCGCAAGCATAGGACAACCACTTTGGATTCATCACCTTCGGTTACGGTACACATATCTAAATTTTGTAATTGTAAACTAGTTTCATTTGTATCTGGATTTATGCTTATATGGAAGGTGGTAATGGTTTTCTGAATCTGTGTGTGTAAATTTTTGGGTTTATTGCCCTCTTTCTTTTACTACATGTACTTTTGCCCAGCTATAGAATGCATTCACAGCCGAATCTTTGCCTTTGGGGGATTTCAAAATCTCTAAGATGGTTTCCCTTTCCCACCTCAGACTATGTGTTTTCTTTATGCCTAGAACCTTCAACTCAGCTCTGGTTTTTTTTATCTGACCATTTTGTGGTTTTACTCTGCGTTTGTTTTTCCTTTGGGCACTCTATCGATTTTACTCTGTGTGTCTTGTTGAGTAACTCCCTTCCTTCCCTTCTCATCGGCGTGTCTGGGGAAACGCACGAGCCGAACCCACACGAATTTTCCTCTCTTTGATTTTTTGCCAGCCATTAAAACCCTGCTACATTTTTTTCTTCTTTTACCTAGGTATCTCCTTGCAAATACCTTCCCCAACACCTTCACTGATATGGTCAGCGTCCCAGCTCCTTACCTCTGCACCTTAACGCTTAAATTTGCTTAGAGTCTGGTCGTTTTGATTGTTATGCAACAAAAATGTGTCTGCCTACGTGATATAGCACGCCAGAGGGAGACCTGCGTTGGATTGTTTTGTTTGTACATACTCTGCAAAACCATTCATGTTTTTCCTGTGTGTGAAGAGGTTGGCGTCCTTGTTTTAATTTTTTTCACCCCAGCCTTCAAAAAAAAATGTATTTCCTATGTTTTGGAGGGGAGTCTTTCTCTGCGCCCTCTCCTTTTCTTCTCTGCGATTTGTGCAGGTCACTCAGCCTCGGTCTACCTCTGCGTTTGTGTACTATCCCTTCCTTTAGACTTAACCTTTTTAAAAATATGTTTCGTTGGTTGTATTGTATTTCATTTTTTAGAATTTTCCATTTCAAGGTCTGGATCAAGGGTCGGACCAAGGTCTGGATGGAGGGTCGTATCAAGTGTCGGATCCAGGACCGGATGGAGTGTCGGATTAGGAGGTGCACCGATTTAGTGACTAAATTGTGGTGTGCAACTCTTGTTTCGGGTCTTTGTCCTTGGCGCCTGGTGTAGAGTTGGGTTGGGCAAGTCTAGTGAACCTTTGACCCCAGCGAGCCCGTATTCTTTTTGAGTTTTAAAGTTTGAATTATGTTTTTGTTTCCTATGCCCTGTACAGTTCTAAAGATAATCTCTTACTTACATGAAATCTAGTTCGTTTCTCATTGTCTGAGAACCTCGATTTTATATTTCGTTCTACTGGTAGGGAGATTAGTGTTTATTTTATAATCTGGAATCAATTCGTGGTGAAAGCTTGAACTCGTAGCTTGGTATAATTTAATTTCTCCCTGAACTTGTTTTCTCCCTGAACTCGTTTCCTCCCTGGTGTTTTTATTTATGGATTTATCTCTGTGTTGGGGCACTTAAAATCGCCCAGATCTTGTTTCCTTCTTGGCGATTTATTCCCTTGATTTATCTCTGAGCTTGGCAGCTAAAATTTGCCAAGCTTCCTTCCTCCAAGAATTTGAGATTCATGAATAACTATGTGTTTTGGTGTAACCTTCCAAGGTTTATCTTTGTGTGTGACTGTCAACCCACTGTGTTGGAATCCCTTATCTGTTTGGCTATTTCATTGTCGGTCAGGCATCCTTTCGTTTCCTTGTTGATGAGTACAGTTCAATCGGAGGAATTATTGGAAAATTTATGTATGTTACAATCAATATGAGAGCCAAAGTTACAACACTCTAGGTTGTATGGGCTCAAGGATTCCTTAGAATGGGTGCATTTCTTATACTATTACATACAATACATGGATTAATGGTCTAATATTGAAAATGTCGATTGCCAAAATTTATTTTCAAGGGTTGATGATGGATTATCCATTCATTAATCTGACTTGTATGTGAAATTAATCATGTTCCCATACTATATAATACTTACAGTCGTCATATTGACAAAGATGCAACCACAATGGTTCTAAGGATTTTGATGAAGAGCTAGATATGCTTCTAGAAGGTTTACCTCACACAGATTGATGGTACACAGAACAATTTTGAGGGAGTAATTTGAGGATATATAGGATTACATCAACAAACCATTATAGTTAGAGTAACACCTACTATGGGAACTTTCTCACAAGCCTCAGTTATTTATGCATTCTATCCAATGTTATTAAGGAAAATTGTCTAATGAAACCTAATTGTGTTCCTCCATACATCAATCATTAACTGCCAAATACCAAAACCGAGGGCATATTATGTAGAGTTGCTTGATGGTTGATTTTACAATCTTAAACAACTACTCATAAAGTGTTTTTTCAAAATTATCGTTTGAGTGTTATGATCAAGTCATTAGTGTAGATAGATAAGTGAGTGAGTGTAACTATGAAATCATTGACAGCTCAATAGAGACCAATTTTGTAATTCATCAATTATTTGATATATGTGATGGGACTATTTGGAGACATTTGCACTATTTGTCATCTGTCACGACAATTGATTGCCTGCTTGGTTTAGATATGCCAATCCTTATCACCTGATTAATGTAGGGTGTTATTATGTGAGATTAACCTTGCCCAAATGTAGTTTTTCTTAATACTAATTTTGAAGGAAGATGGGTGTAAATGGGCAGATGTATCTATTGTGATGTAAATACAAAATAGTGATTTTTATTGTCGTAGTGTATAACTCGGGCATCTTAGAAACTTAATTAGGCATTGAAAGTTGGATCTGTCCAAATATGGAAAAAATATTAAAGCCTCCATAAATGAATCTGGGATTCTTTGTCATTAAGTTTCTATGATTTGTCTAATTTCCCTTGAGATATTAAAGTTATTTGTGTTTATCATTCCATTGTAATATGTATTTACTATCATCTACTATTGTTTCAAAGTTGGAAATTTGTCTTCATTTTGCATTAGATATGGTTCTTTTGGTACACTCTAGAATTTAGGGTATTGTGGTATTATAATTGAGATGGTTAGGGTGTTTATTTGGTTAATTGTATTAGTATCTAATTACATTTGTTTTAAAGTTACCTAGAACTAAGGATTTTGTAAAAAAATATCAATTTTAGAAACATACATTTTCAAAGTCTCTGGAAACTAAGAAATATAGGGAAGGAAAGAAAAAGAAAACCAAAAGTATATTTTCTCTATATTTAGTATTTTTCTTCTAATTTCAATGTTTTCAAAGGGTCACAAGTGAACTCTGGAGATATGAATGGTGGTTAATTTGGTTTTTTATGTAAATGCCCCATTCCTAGATTGAAAATGACCAGGATTCTCTTCCAAGATATTGGAAGAGATGAGGGGTAACCTGAAAATGTTCTCTAGATTGGGATTCCATAGATGCTTATTAAAAGGGGCCTAAGCTTATGAAACAATGGAGCAAGCACTCACATGCTCTCTATGTAATGATGCTAGAAGTGAAAAACCTAATATTCTCTTTATAAGTATAAGGTAGAGAAATTTAGGCACTCGTACTCAGTCCTTGGGTGGAAAGAGGGATTATGCACTTTAATAGCTACTTAACAACTTTCAATTTCCCATTGCAGGACAATTTTTGAGAAATTGTCGCTATTGATTGATTAGTTTCAACTTTCCATTTTTTAGAAGATATTAAATAATAGCACATTTTTAAGCATTAGATTTGGCTTTAAATCCATTTTATATGTAACACATTATTCCTCAAGGATGCCAAAAAACTCTCCCTAAGATAGGCCAAGAATATTTAACAGTCCCATAATTTTAACCAATCTGTTGTAACCTCGCTACTAGAGTTTCTCAGTAGATTTGTATTTTAAAAATTATTCTAAACCAAATTTGTTATTAATATTTTCATTTATACAATTAAACCTTGGCCTTTTATCCTGAAATGGATAAGCATGGAAAACAGAAACATTGGTATTGTTTGGATAAGGTTGCAGAGAGATGAATAATTAATGTATTATGATGTATGAAAAACTCTTAAAAGGCACTAGAATCCTTCATTAAGTATTCTAGAGTACAAGGGCATAATTTAGGATGAACTATCATGATAAGATACATGTTGATAAATGAATATGAGAAAGGATAGATAGGTGAAAGCAAAGAAAGATTTAGACAACGACTTTGGTGTTTTCTTTTTTAAAATTTGAATAGAGATATCGATAAACTTTATCTTCTATGTGAATTGGAATGTGATAATTGCACTGTGAAACCAAAAATTCATGGATTGCATTCTAATTCAATTTAACCTAGTTAGGGTTATTTTCCAAAGATAATTATCTGAGATTAATTTTTATTAAATTAGCAAAGGGGGGTCATTTTCACATGTTGTTACAACAAATTATTTATATAATTCATATTTTATACGACATTTTGGCATATTAACCTTGCACTTCCATCATGTATGTTGTAAAGTTGTATACACATGAAGAATGGATGTCTTTATGGAAATGAAATGATATTATATTAATTTTAATTTATTGAAAATAGGTCAAAGGGACTATAATGTACAACATATCAAAATGGATAAAAGGAAAGTGCAAAAGTCGTCTCCCAAAAGTACAACAAAAATCTGAAAACTAAGAGAACACAAAGGAAAGCCCTAATTCTCATGGGATTATGAAGCACAAACATTTTTGGGATACATGTAATAATTAGCCCAAAAGAAAGCACAATGGATAGGTGATAGATGGAATGTGTTATTCATGGTAAGGGATATGGACAAGTTACCCCCATTAAGGCCCCCTAGTAGTACAAATTTTCCCAAGAGTGACAACACTTGACTAGAAAATGATATTGACCACCAAGGTGAGACAAGGAAAAAATCATAACTCCAAAGCATCACGATTCATTATAGGATTCAACTCATGATCACCACTTTCATGCCTCAAGTATTAACATTATCACTCGACATGAAGTGTCAAAACGATGTACCTGAGTGTGTAAATGCAGAATTTTATATGAGTGAGTTGAGATGAGAAATTCAATAGAGAGCAAATGTGGGAAACTATATATGGAGAGTCTGGAATGATATCATCAGCTATTATGTATGAAATGTGGACCATGGAGAAAACATTCTCCTCTAGTTACCCCTAGAAATGAGGGGGTAACATCTGGCTCCAACATGGGGACATGTGCTCACCATAGAGTGCATGAGATCCTCAGCAATCTCTGGAACTCCAAGACCTACACTCTGCATCAAACCTAGAATTCCTACTACATTTTAACATAAGAGAATTAGTAAATATGAGTAGGGGGATACAGTCCCCCCAATAGATGAAGAGTAAAAATAAAATACAACAAAACCATAGCATCCATTTCTCTCTATTTTTTTTATAATAAACAAGACTAAGTCAAAATTGCAAGTAGCTCTATATGCATATGATCAAGCAATAACTAAAAGTGAGTAAGAAAAAAAATCAATATACATAAAAGGAAACATGACCTACAACTATCCTCTCTAATGCTACAGGACAATGTAAGTGCTAGGTATAATCATACAACCAATGTAGCCATCCTAGAAACTCATCAAGGTCAAAATTTCTACCCTTCTGCTTAGTTATGAGCTGGAATAGATACTACATCATGAATAAACATAGAATCCAACTCATGAGTGTGGGAATGAGAAAAAAAATCATGCCAAGATTGACATGTGCATCCACAAGCCTGGTCTATCCATCTCTTAATGGGGCTGTAATATGGGAATGACAACTCATCCTTGCTCCAAGCAAGACCTTCATGATGTGACCCTTGCATCTCATAAGGGTGATTCACACACTTCAAGATATGGCCACCTTGTATCACTTTCCAAGGATCGAAATGGAATCATAAGAAACCCGAAGAATACCTCATGGTTTCTCGAAAAAGCAGTGGATGAAAAATGAGGTGTAATATAAAATCTTGAAAAACAAATTGCTCCCAACTTAGTTCTTGTTTCCCTTCTATATATGGCTGGAAATCCTTGCAGCAAACCACAAGTTACAAACATTTTTCCCCATAAACATTTCAGCACCAAAAATATACTTTCCAGTTGTAACTCCAATGATATATTGAGGACAAGGCGAAGGAAAAAATGGCTAAAAATTGATGTTATCGAATTCTTATTGCCCTGGGAAAATCATAGCCCCATAAGAATATTATAATGATAATTTGACACATGAATGTTCATCAAAATCTAAGCATAGGAGTGGATGAAAATTTAATTCATTCTTACCTTCATCAAACAAATCCAATTTCTCAACAGGATAGTATCATACCTCATAGTATATGGTTGGGAATTTCCATGACAAGGATGTAATAAATCATCCCTAGGTAGTTGGAACAAATTTGTGAACATATCCTCTTCATGTTGCCAAAAAACTACATCGTCGTTGTGCATACATGGCTGAAAGTGATCATGAAAATTCTTTGAAAATGATGGTTATCCCAAAGGCAACAATTTTCCACCCTTAAATCTAGAGTCATCATTAGTGTCATAAATGTGATCCCCATCAAAATATAATCAATTCATATCCCATTTATTTCTTTGAATATGTACAAAGTCATCGATATTTTTAATTTTATGATCATTATTTTCTTTATCAAATGAAAAATTGTTCTAATCCAAGGGTTTCTCTAAAAACTCTTCACTTTCCAAATCATGAAAGTATGCATCACAAATGCCAAATACTTAGAAAGGAGTACAACTTACCATACCCTTGTTTTCACGTGAAAGAGAGATAGAAACTTGTATACTCTTATTTTCATTAAATGATGGAGCTAGTACCAATTCCTCATCTTTGGTGTCGAACGCCTCAACACGCAAGTCAAAAGTTCCACGTCAACTCACAGGATCTTCCTGTTCTCGGCCCGAAGAACTCCAAGGCTCTTCTATTTCCCTATCGGGGAAATCTGTACCCACAGATTCTCTTCGCGTGACTTCCCTCCCTTTACTTATCGAGAAATCGGAACTCGTGACTTCGCGAGTTCAAAAGTTGAGCACTGGATTCTCTAATCCCCGAGACCCGATGTGTCAGTCAACGCTGACTTCCTCTTTACTCTATCGGGACTTCGGCTCTATTGCGACTCCGCTACTCGTGATACCAAGCACTCGGTTTTCCAACCCCCGATACCCGATGCGCCGAAATGCCGATGCGCACGTGAGTTGACTTTCAACGGTCCTTTATCTCGTCTGGACTTCGGACTTCGCGGAATCGCGAATCCTAACACCAATATTTCGGGACTTCTCGCGGCGAGATCCCGATAACTTCGTGCCACCTATACTCAACTTCTCCGACTCGTTGTGGCCCACACTATTCTCACACCCGTCGGGAGATCGCGTATCGCAATATTGCGACTCTCGTTTCCAAATCTTCGAATCTTCTCTCACGAAATCCCGATAGGCGATTCCGTGAGTGATCCAACGGCCCCGCTAGCTTGGATCAACGGTTCTGCCCTATCTGAGCTTTAAATCCTTTGGAAATGTGTCGTCGTATCTCCCCTGCAACTCTCCAAGATCCAAAGGCCCACGGAATTTCATGGATTCTCCTCGGAGAATTTCGTCCGTCCACTCTTCTTGATGGAAATTCATGAAATGACTAAGTGTCTCTCCACGAGACTCGTTGCCTGCTTGCAAACCTACAACGCCCTTGCAACTTCAAGTCGCCATTTGTCTGAGTTGTCCTTCAACGAATTTGAAGACCTATCCTTCCTGAGCTATTCCCACAACTCGCAAGTCCTCTGAGAACTTCTTGCATGCACTCCTTGCGGAAACCCTTCAACAATTGTCTAAGTGTTGAAGTTTTCTTTGACTCTGCGCACGCCTTGCAGCAGCAGTCTTCCAATTTCTTCACTCAGGTTCACAACCCTGGGACTTTTACCCGGCCTGCGCACTCCTTGCACGGCACTGTGCCTAACTGCACCTTCTGGGATGAATGAGAACAAAGGTTATCTCTATTTGAACCCTCTGTCAACGCACTCCTTGCGGACACTTCAACTGCACTCCTTGCAGGAATTCTCTTGCTCAAATAGAGAACCAATTGAAACTCATTCACACTTCCTTTCAGACTTCAGTTCCACCATGAAATCACATACACAGCATATGAAAGCAAATGTATCACAGGAAGCACACATTCATGAGCATAATATCAATACATAGAGAAACAACACAAACCATGAATTTGAATCAAAGCTTTCTTCTATTAATTCAAATATATGTACATGGGTGTTCTTCATACAATTATTTGCATGCTCTTCTGCTTCTTCTCAATTCAATCTTTCTCAGGCTAATGTTACAATGATACAATGAGGGTGTCTATATCCGTTCTCCCTCTTGGACTCTAAAGCTATCAAATCTAAAATTAAAATCCTATCTACCAGCATTAACTATCTTAAATGTCGTCTATCTACTAAGGACGAGAGCTTATCCGCTCAAGGTCCATTACAATATACAAGTGCGCCTCATTTAATTTTCACATTAATGTCTGTGCAACAATTTCAAGGTGAAATCCAAAAAGAAATTTGTTGGCTTGTCCAGCTGTCCTCCGCTTTCGCGCTGGCTCGCTTGATGAGTTGGCGATGCTCCTGCATCAATCTTCATGAGGAGGAGTGCTTTCTCCAAGAGGTTCTTCTTGATTTTCAACACGACATGCTTCATCAAGTTTTTCTTCTTCAATGGATTCATGAGGTCGCTCTTTCTCATCTTCAAAAGTTTGATAACCTCCTTCATGAATCTCTTCTTCATGTTCTTGTTCTTCAATGAAGTCTTGAGGTGCTTAATCTTCAAATTTTTCATCAAAATATCCAGGTATGGTATCAAGAAGCTCTTCATCAACATGTTATTCATGTGCTTGATAAATTTCCTCATCAATTTCTTCTTCATCACCCCACTCATTCTCTGCTATGTCAAGTTATAGTAGTTCCTTGGAAAAAATAATGGGTTGATCACTAATCAGGGGTTCCTAATGAGGGTTCATATGCACTTTCTCATTGCAATACTTATTTTCCACAACATCACATAATGAATTTACTTCCTTGTACTTTTCAGGAAGCTCTAGGGAAATCAAATCCGTGGGGTTTCTTTGATAGGATTTCAAAATGACATCAAATTATTTTCTTCTTTCAATACAAAGATTGAACCAGAAATCATTGTCATATAAGTCTTTGGTAAGTTGCTCACAAAAAGTATCTTCAATGAAAATTTCATTGTCTTGAATAGGGTTCAGAATACCTTCTTCTTGTAGAGTTGTTATCATATCTTGAAAAGTGTCTTCATACCTCTGAAATCTTGAGCTCTGGCACTTGAAAAACTCTTCAAAGAAATCTGCAATAGAAGATATACATTTTGGCTTGCAAGCATATATAATCCAACCCCTTTAAAACTTCATAGAATAAGTAAATAGCCTCATTAACACATCTTGATGCACCACGTTGATTTTTGAAATGTATTTGAGGAATTTCGCAATATGAGAAATGTCTAAGGAATGGTCACCATCAAATGTAGGACAATCATCCAACCAATCCATAGAATACTGATTTCGGTACCTAGGAACACTCTTGGCATCAATAGCTTTATACATTTCATGAAATTCCCATGAAGCCATATTTGTTCACTTGTCACACAATTTGATGTAAACTGTGAAAGTAAGAGATGATTCTTCGTACCAAACATGGGTGTGTGGAGTCACCAAGGTGAATCTTAAATGCCTTTACAGTGATGTTTGCTTCACCTTACAAGCATGGAGTCTTAAAAATTTGCATAGGGAAAAGGGCTTCTTCCCTCATTGGAGTTGCTAGATGAGTATACTTAAATAAGGATTTGGTTTTTGATCATCAAACGGTTGAATCATAGACTTCAAATCTTCAAGAAGAATGACTTAATTCGCCTCGACAATGGCACCAAAATGTCACCACACAATCTATCACCTAGTGCAAAGCCTTCATAAGGCACTAACACTGGTGGAACATGGAATATATCACCACTATCAACTAGGCAACAACTTCCCTCTCTTTAGTGAAGGAATAGTATCCAACACAAGGGAGGCTTCCCTAGTAGCCTATGAGAATCCCTAGGCAAGACACAATCAAGTCTAGTGACCCCTAAGGTGACTACTCACACTACCACCAAGGTAAGGATAGGAAAAGTAATAGATATGTGGTGGATAAGAAAATTTCCCTATTTATAGTATTAGGGATTCGAGCCCAACAAAAAGGCTCTCTAAGTCAATTATAAGTTTAGTAGGGTCCCCAAGCACTAGAAATAAAGAAAAATTCTAAGGTTATATCAAAGGTTTCAATGCGGTGGCAAGTGTTAGTGGGAGTCTCCTTGATCCTGGAGGGAACATTGTCACGTATTATTCATGGGGGATAGGGATGAATTCAAATAATACAACCAAATGCTATGCATTACTCAAGGGGTTGAGCATAGCTAAGGATCATAACATTGCCAAAATAGTTGTATTTGGACACTCCATGTTGGTGGTCTGAGCGATTGTCAAAAGAAATCAATTTGGCAACAACCTTTTCAATGGCATAATCTTTCACATTATATATTTGAGCGCAAGTTTTGTTGAGTTTAAGATCCATCACGTCAAAATAGAGTTGAATACTATTGTTGATCAATGAGCTAAAGAGGGTGCTAGGATTACAAAAGGGGAAATTATAGTGAATGGATTAAGGGGGGTTCATTACATTCTCTAATGTTCCCTCTCCCCTTTCATTTTTTGTGCATCTGAACACGTGGAATGGTGACCAATGTTTGTTTAGGCATCCTCCCTCTCACACACTCGGGGATTAAAATCATTTGTGTGAGAATTCAATTATGTGTGTGGTGAACTAGTTTTTTAGGCAGAGAGATGGATTGTGTGTTGGATNATCTTCATGAGGAGGAGTGCTTTCTCCAAGAGGTTCTTCTTGATTTTCAACACGACATGCTTCATCAAGTTTTTCTTCTTCAATGGATTCATGAGGTCGCTCTTTCTCATCTTCAAAAGTTTGATAACCTCCTTCATGAATCTCTTCTTCATGTTCTTGTTCTTCAATGAAGTCTTGAGGTGCTTAATCTTCAAATTTTTCATCAAAATATCCAGGTATGGTATCAAGAAGCTCTTCATCAACATGTTATTCATGTGCTTGATAAATTTCCTCATCAATTTCTTCTTCATCACCCCACTCATTCTCTGCTATGTCAAGTTATAGTAGTTCCTTGGAAAAAATAATGGGTTGATCACTAATCAGGGGTTCCTAATGAGGGTTCATATGCACTTTCTCATTGCAATACTTATTTTCCACAACATCACATAATGAATTTACTTCCTTGTACTTTTCAGGAAGCTCTAGGGAAATCAAATCCGTGGGGTTTCTTTGATAGGATTTCAAAATGACATCAAATTATTTTCTTCTTTCAATACAAAGATTGAACCAGAAATCATTGTCATATAAGTCTTTGGTAAGTTGCTCACAAAAAGTATCTTCAATGAAAATTTCATTGTCTTGAATAGGGTTCAGAATACCTTCTTCTTGTAGAGTTGTTATCATATCTTGAAAAGTGTCTTCATACCTCTGAAATCTTGAGCTCTGGCACTTGAAAAACTCTTCAAAGAAATCTGCAATAGAAGATATACATTTTGGCTTGCAAGCATATATAATCCAACCCCTTTAAAACTTCATAGAATAAGTAAATAGCCTCATTAACACATCTTGATGCACCACGTTGATTTTTGAAATGTATTTGAGGAATTTCGCAATATGAGAAATGTCTAAGGAATGGTCACCATCAAATGTAGGACAATCATCCAACCAATCCATAGAATACTGATTTCGGTACCTAGGAACACTCTTGGCATCAATAGCTTTATACATTTCATGAAATTCCCATGAAGCCATATTTGTTCACTTGTCACACAATTTGATGTAAACTGTGAAAGTAAGAGATGATTCTTCGTACCAAACATGGGTGTGTGGAGTCACCAAGGTGAATCTTAAATGCCTTTACAGTGATGTTTGCTTCACCTTACAAGCATGGAGTCTTAAAAATTTGCATAGGGAAAAGGGCTTCTTCCCTCATTGGAGTTGCTAGATGAGTATACTTAAATAAGGATTTGGTTTTTGATCATCAAACGGTTGAATCATAGACTTCAAATCTTCAAGAAGAATGACTTAATTCGCCTCGACAATGGCACCAAAATGTCACCACACAATCTATCACCTAGTGCAAAGCCTTCATAAGGCACTAACACTGGTGGAACATGGAATATATCACCACTATCAACTAGGCAACAACTTCCCTCTCTTTAGTGAAGGAATAGTATCCAACACAAGGGAGGCTTCCCTAGTAGCCTATGAGAATCCCTAGGCAAGACACAATCAAGTCTAGTGACCCCTAAGGTGACTACTCACACTACCACCAAGGTAAGGATAGGAAAAGTAATAGATATGTGGTGGATAAGAAAATTTCCCTATTTATAGTATTAGGGATTCGAGCCCAACAAAAAGGCTCTCTAAGTCAATTATAAGTTTAGTAGGGTCCCCAAGCACTAGAAATAAAGAAAAATTCTAAGGTTATATCAAAGGTTTCAATGCGGTGGCAAGTGTTAGTGGGAGTCTCCTTGATCCTGGAGGGAACATTGTCACGTATTATTCATGGGGGATAGGGATGAATTCAAATAATACAACCAAATGCTATGCATTACTCAAGGGGTTGAGCATAGCTAAGGATCATAACATTGCCAAAATAGTTGTATTTGGACACTCCATGTTGGTGGTCTGAGCGATTGTCAAAAGAAATCAATTTGGCAACAACCTTTTCAATGGCATAATCTTTCACATTATATATTTGAGCGCAAGTTTTGTTGAGTTTAAGATCCATCACGTCAAAATAGAGTTGAATACTATTGTTGATCAATGAGCTAAAGAGGGTGCTAGGATTACAAAAGGGGAAATTATAGTGAATGGATTAAGGGGGGTTCATTACATTCTCTAATGTTCCCTCTCCCCTTTCATTTTTTGTGCATCTGAACACGTGGAATGGTGACCAATGTTTGTTTAGGCATCCTCCCTCTCACACACTCGGGGATTAAAATCATTTGTGTGAGAATTCAATTATGTGTGTGGTGAACTAGTTTTTTAGGCAGAGAGATGGATTGTGTGTTGGATGCATTACAATTGAGGAGGGTTTACTTCAGTGGACACTTTGTAGCACAGGAGGGTTCTTAATGGATTTTTGAGTCTCTGTGTGAGGATTACTCTAATGTTTCTTTAAGCGCAAACGTTATGTTGGGTCTGTTGGCAGATTTCTTCAATGTCCTCCCTCTACAGATAGCATATTTCATTGTTCCTTCCCAACCCTTTGTAGATTCCCATATCCTGGATTTTGGCTTTGTTAAGATTTATGTTTTATTCCACCTGAATTTCCCTTGACACTGGCATTCTTTCGAACTAATTTGGGGTTGTGTTCTGTACAATTTGGGTACTTGAAAATTCAGAGTTTTCATTTGCAAACTCTAGATATGGAGCCATCCTGGAGTGAGTTCAAAAAGGTCCTTCTATGTCATGAATAAATCTCCAATGCGAATAGCTCAGCCCTGCACCAAATTTCAAGTAAATTTGTGGTTTTCGAGCAAGCACTGGCCAATCTATCCATTTCTAAAAATCAGGACTCTAAGCTCACTTTAGTCACCCTTTCCCAAACGATGGATGATATGGAAATGGACATTCAACAGTTGAAATCTCATATCAATCCTGAGGCTTTGACCTCTTCGTCCCTTTATCAAGGTGGCATTCTTCCTCGAGAGGATGGAAATGACAGTGGATTAGGAACCATCAATCGAGACATTGCTTCCATGGAAACAAAGGAGGAGAAATTGTCTCTCTTTGGAGCTTTAGAAGCCTGGGACGTTGCTTCTTCTAACTAGTGTATGTATTACAAAGTTCTATGGTGTTTAGGGAAGTTTTATAAACATGTAATCAGCTCTGAAGAGAAAAGTAGCAATCTAGGAAGGTTTATATTTTCTATTGTTTTAGTATTAAAACTATTATCAGGCTAGGAGCCTCTTTTTGCAAACATTTTTTTATTATTGTTTGCTTCGGCACAACTGCTTTTAATATATATATTGTTCAGTTTTTGTCAAAAAACTAAACAAAAAAATGTTTCAAGAAATATATGAAATAACAGTAGTAAAGTAAATGATTACGAAAATTAAAGAAATTATAACAACAATGAAATGTATGATTCCCAACAGTATAGAAAATATCTCAGTAGTAGCAAAGTTATTACAACAGTAAGATAGTTAATTTTCAGCAATAAAATGAATTATTACCACTGTAAATAAACAATTACAATAGTAGAAATAATATCCCCTTTGATCATGAAACGATATAGTAAATAAGAGGGCTAGATACTAGGTTAAATAAGGGTTTTAATTGCCAACAAATTCAAAAAATTAAACAGTAGAAATCAACCCTAAAAGCCTAGACGTTTTGCCTCAGATGGTTGTCATAACACTTCAAAAAATTAAATTAGGGTTTCAACAATGTAGTTTAGGTCAATAGTATGCCTAAACACCCTAGACGTCTTAGTTTTTATGGCTGGAAATATAATTTTGTAGCAAATAAACCCCAAACCTAACCCTAAAATAGTAAGATTTAGTAGTAATGATTGACTATTTTGGAGAAAAAGACTAGTGCCTACTATTTTGGGCATATATGATCAGATAAAGATTATTTTTTAGGAGAATGAAGTGGATTATTTTAGGGTGAGGCTTAAAGGTTTTCCAATACTAACCCTAGGCAATTCTCATAAAATATTAATGGGTGAATCAAGGGAATATTTATCCACTATAAAACCTTCCAAGAATTTTGATAGGAAAGGTTTGTTCAAGAATGATCCAAGAGGATGAAGAACCATGACTAGAGAAACAAAATCAATCTAAAAATGCATTCATAAACATAACCACAATATGAAAATAGAACACTTACTCAGAACATCTTGCATCAAGTGAAACCCTAATTTCCATGTCATATAAGTAGTAGTAGAATATCCACAAACATAACTCCCAAAAAAGTCACCCTAGTTAACCATCCATAACATTCTGCATGAGAGATAATAAGTAGAAGTAAACAAGAGTGATAAATCTTTAGAAGTAGCAATGATTTACAAACTGAGAAATGATTCTCTATTTGTACGAGAGACCAACTGAAAATTTTACACGAAAGGGTGCAACATTTCATCTTAAGAGGTGCCTCATCATCAAAAGGGTGTGACATTTCATCAAAAGGTGTCATATCATCATCAAGAATCCCCAAAATGTCACATCAGGGTGCCCCATGCCCCCAAGGGGTGTGACACCTCATCAAAAGGTGCCATACCATGATCAAGAAGCCCTAAAACGTCACATAAAGGTGCCCCATCATCAAAAGGTGCAACATCCCATCATCAAAGGGTGTCATCATCAATGGAAGGGTGCCACATCATCTCTTCAAATGCAAAGTCATCAAGCAAGGGTCCAACATCCTCCATAGAAGGTGAAACGTCCCATCAAGCCACCATCATCATGCATACAATGTCCCATCATCAATGAGCTCAAGGTCTTATCCTTGTGTGCTACGGTGTCTCGTGAATGGAACCATGTGATAAAAATCCCCAATTTCCTCTTAGGAGTGCCAAAAAACCTCTCTCAAGTGGTGGGGAAGGCCTCCATAAAAGTGGGGCAATATCCCCTCAACATCCTCCAAAGGATCCAAGTGTCAACCAAGCATGTGGCTATGTGCAACCATCATCCAAGGAGGGGATCATGTGGTCCAAATGCATCGTGAAGACTAGAGACAAGGTACACAATCCAAACACAACACATAATGTGAGTCATATTAATACAAAAGCCATTAGACAGATCTCACTGAATATCCTCTTCAAACTTCGCACTAGCTTACAAAATTATACAATTCACCAAGTCTAGGTATGGGAGGGTCATTATTACCCCATGTTAGGTGTGTTAGTACATGAACCAAGAGGTATGTCCCAGAGAACCCATCAAGGAGTATGTGTAATGATGGTAGTATGGATTGGGGTTTACTTCATGGGGTGGATGTCATTGACATGCAAGGTCGTTCAAAATAGTCGTCCTCATGAGCGCTTTTGTAGAGGGAGAACTTAGGCAATGAGGTAACTTTTCCTTGACATTGTGTCTTTCTAAACCCCTATTTTCCTTTTTCTTTAAAGCTTTAACCTTTTTTGGATTTTGACATTTCATGTGCTAGGGTGTCTTGTGAATGGAACCATGTGATAAAAATCCCCAATTTCCTCTTAGGAGTGCCAAAAAACCTCTCTCAAGTGGTGGGGAAGGCCTCCATAAAAGTGGGGCAATATCCCCTCAACATCCCCCAAAGGATCCAAGTGTCAATCAAGCATGTGGCTATGTGCAACCATCATCCAAGGAGGGGCTCATGTGGTCCAAATGCATCATGAAGACTAGATACAAGGTACACAACCAAACACAACATATAATGTGAGTCATATTAATACAAAAGTCATTAGATAGATCTCACAGAATATCCTCTTCAAACTCCGCACTAGCTTACAAAATTGTACAATTCACCAAGTCTACGTATGGGAGGGTCATTATTAACCCATGTTAGGTGTGCTAGTACCCATACCAAGAGATATGTCACAGGGAACCCATCAAGGAGTATGTGTAATGATGGTAGTATGGATTTGGGTTTACTTCATGGGGTGGATGTCATTAACATGCAAGGCTATGCACAATAGTCATCCTCGTGAGCGCTTTTGTAGAGGGAGCACTTAGGCAATGAGGTAACTTTTCCTTGACATTGTGTCTTTCTAAACCCCTATTTTCCTTTTTCTTTACAACTTTAACCTTTTCTAGCCTTTGACATTCCATTTGCTAAGTCCTTTCATAAGATATGCATTCATTGCATGGGACTTGGGGTGATGGCCTCTTAGCGAGGGGGTAGAACTCATTATTCTTTCTTTTCTTGGTTTTCAATACTTTGATTTTCTTGCTTGTTTATTTTCCTTGCATTTTGAATTAGGGATTTCACTCTTTCTATATCAAATTGTTATTTATTTATAAAGTTGCATCAACCTAGGGCTTTCAAGCCCCTTTGATTCATGGGTTTATGAAGCACAGACCTTTTTGGGATACATGTAACAACTAGCCCACAAGAAAGGACAATGGATAGGTGATAGATGGAATGTGTTATTCATGGTAATGGATATGGACACGTTAACCCCATTAAGGCCCCCTAGTAGTACAACTTTTCCCAAGAGTGACAACACTTGACTAGAAAATGATAATGACCACCAAGGTAAGACAAGGCAAAAAGCATAACTCCAAAGCATCACAATTCATTATCCAATTCAACCCATGATCACCACTTTCATGCCTCGAGTATTAGAATTACACTTGATATGAAGTGTTAGAATGATGTACCTAAGTGTGTAAATGCACCATATTATATGAGTCAGCTGAGTTGAGCAATGTAATGGAGTAAAATTGTGGGAAATTGTCTGAAATGTGGATCATGGAGAAAAAAATCACCTCTAGTTATCCCTAGAAGTGAGGGTGTAACAAAACCTATTAGTTTATGAACCCAAATAGCATTCTTGAGGTTGGCTTGGTGATGGGGTTGAACTTCCTTGAATCTGAGTTGAAGGGGTTGGATTGGGCATTGCCTCAACTACTCGATTCTTATGTGCAGCTTGTTTTAAACTAGTAGGGGTTGATTGACCTAAGGATGATGGGGCCAATTTTAGCACAGATAAAGAGATCTATTACTTAGATCCCATTTTTTTTTAACCACTTGTTGTTGATCTTTATTTGTAGCGGTAGGTTGATATGGAGGAAGATTTTTCTTGCAATCCTTCACAAAGTGCCCATATTAATGACATGATTAGCAATTGAAAGGCAGTTGCTAATAATCTGAGGCTAATATGTTTCCAATTATGGAGGATTAGGAGGATTGCTTCCAAAAGAAATTTCTCTAAGTCTACCTCTATTTATATTCTAGCATAAGAAAACATTCAATTATTAGGTTCAAATTTGTCTATATAGCACCCCCAAAGAATTTCCTATGCTTCACAACAAATCTTCATTCCAATAATGAAGGGGAAAATGTGGGATGTAGAACCATACTGAAATAGACAATGGAACGTCAAGTTTAGGGTTGAAATCAAGGGCCCATATATTCAAGTACATTCCTTTGGTGCCAAAGAAGTACAAAATAATTTTGAATATGAGATATATGTCCTCCTTGGCTTCAAACAAGAAAATGTAAAATCCTTTTTCACACAAATAATGAGTGAGCTTGGATTTTATTCAAAGTTTCTAGTTCTTTTGAACCTGGATGGCCATAGATTTGGATGATGGCCAAATCCTTGTACATTGACCAATTGGGCCATGTTTAGCTAAAGAAAAAGCCATATGTCAAGAAGTGGAAGTTGGAAGAGGAACCTCTAAGATGTTATCTAGTTTTTTTAGGAAGCGAGAGAGGGCAACGATTTTGTGTCTTTCCCAAGGGATGAAATAAGGGAATGAAAGGCTAAAGCCTCTACATCTAGAGAGGGAGGACAACCACCTCTAGAATCTAGATCCATGTCTAACAATAGCATAACCTTAGCGACAAGTAGAAAAAACCCTAGCGACAACCAACGAAAAATATTCCCTTTGCTCGTAATTCTTATTATTATTATGTAATAGGCTCTATATACATGAGTTATTTTGCATGTAATCCTACTATTTTGGAATAATTTTGTAGTCTTAAGTCACAATGGTTTCATATTTCAATATATATACAAGGAAACTTTTTGAATAAAAAGGGCACAATCACTTTTAGTAGTAACTCGGGCTTTAAGTTAGTGTTTCTCTCTCATTTTATATAAATATTCATCTCCCTTATCATTTGTAACTATCATCATTTTATAAATATAATCAAGAAATTTCTAGATAATTTTGATCTCTATTCATCCAAATTTGCAGGGGCAGTCCACCCTTGGGTGTGCAGGTGCCTCCACTACCTTTATTTTTGTAATGCTTTCAATCAAATTGGTAGCAAACATGCACTTCCATTGTATGGAAATATTTAAAATAAATGTCATCCACTTACAACCCTTGAAAACACTCCTTAGGGGTGTCACAACTAGGGGAATCTACACCACTAAATTGATCTCGGAATTGCATAGGTCCCATATACACAAAATCATGTTTGTACAAGTAAGACGACATGCTTGCATGAGCAAGATTTCCCTAGAAGGGTAAAACATGCCTCTGGGGGATTTGCATCCTGGTGGGGATATGAAATACCCTCACTTTAGTATATAATAGAGACCTTGTTGACTTGCCCACTACTTTTGTTCTTTGGCTCTTTATTTTTGTTATTTGTGCTTCATTTTTATTATACTTACTACCTTTACTTTTAATTATTATTATAGTTACAACGACATAGCCATGTTTGGATGCAAACACACTATAGATGTCTTGTGTATCCTTCAATGAACATCTCCTTCTAGAACAAGTGCATTTGTCGACTGTTGTAGGGTTCATCCCAATTTTGATTGATTCTTGGGATTATTGCATTTGCAAAGTTGTTTAAATATCCTCTAGAGTATTTAGTGATCGATCTCTCACCCCATGCATCTGTTACACCTCCCTAGGTGTTGAAGGGTAATACTCAACTTATATTTTTGGTTATGCATGCCCCACCTCAAAAGGCTAATATGATCTTGCTCAACTAGGCGTGCACATTAGTATCACCTCTATAGTCATACTACAAGATATTCATTTGTAGGTGATTTGAAGATTACAAGAGATTGCCTGTTTGATAATTTGTCTTTCCTTTGTGTCTTCATCTTCTTGCTTTTTCTTTTAGTTATTCTTGTAGTTGTAATCTCATAGCCACTTTTGGATACAGACACACTATAGAAGTCTTGCATTAGATTTTAGTCCCTAAAACATTTTTGTGTATCCTTTAATGAACACCTCCTTTTGGAAAAAGTGCATTCATTGAATGTTGTAGGGTTCATCTCAATTTCGATTGGCTCTCAAGGTTATTACATCTATAAAGTTGTTAGAATTTGCTCTAGGGTATTTAGTGTTCCATTTCCCCCCATGCATATGCTATACCTTTCTAACTGTTGAAGGACAATACTCAACTTATATTTTAGGTTATGCATACCCCACGTCAAAAGGATAGCTTGAACTAACTCAACCATGTATGCACATTAGTCATGCCTCCAAAGTCACGCTACAAGATCTTTATTTCTAGGTGATTTAAAGGTTATAAGAGATTATGGATTTGACATTTAGTCTTCCCATCATGCCTTCATATTCTCTTGATTCATATGTAGTGTCATGCAAAGAATCATTGTTTTATATAGGGTTTTGTATCTATACTAGCTTCAATTCAAATATGCAAGTATCCTAATCAATGTGTCCAGAAGTTCCCCTCTCAATGTTTCCCCCTATGCCCTTTGTATCCTCAACGAACTTCTCAAGTCTTTCATCTAATTCCATTCAATCATATATTTTTTATGTTGGTTTTCATCATCATCTTTCTTATCTCCTCAATGATTCTTGATGGAAATTGACTTCCTCGCTTAATTGTTTATACAAACTCAAGCATGGAGTTATGATACCAATTTATAGTATTTTCTATATCCAAAACAACGAGCTTACTTATTGTTTGCCCAAATCTCAAGCATGGAGGTATGATAACAAATTATAATAGTTCCTATATTCAAAATGACACTACTATTGCAACCACGAAGTAACTCACTAAAACTAACATTTTGAATTTGAAATGTGATAACATTAAAGCTCAAAATAACATAGATTGTGAGGCACCTAAGAATACCATTGAATTGCACCTTGAGTTTGCTCCTAAACCCTTATACTCAATATTCTGAGCACACCATTAGATTGCACCTTGAGTTTCCTCTTGAACCCTTTTATTAAACATTATTATCATTTATTTTTGCATGGTAACTATGTTGAAGGCATTTCTTTAGGGAGGTATTTTTCCCAAAACTTGGTCGTTCTAAACCATTGGCTTTGGGATGACCATTTTTTGTTTACATGCCCTTCCAAATCATGTGTTTGTCATGATATGTGTTTTTTTCCTTGTCATTTCTATTCTCCTCCTCCTTGTTATATGTTTGTCTTGCCATTTTCGGGTCTTCAAACACAAATTTAAATGTCATTTGAAGAAGAGAAGTCCTTCTCCTCCCTGGGATTTTGGAAACTACCTTGTATGGACCTTCAAAAATACCTACAATGAAACCCCCACATTCCTTATTCACTTCAATAGTTTGATCACTTGATTCGATGATAACTAGCATTGCACCTTACATCACAATGCCACCGAAAAGCTCCAAAGTCAATGCATACTGCAATTTCATACTCAAGGTTAAGACTTGTGTTTAATTCAAAGACGACGACGTTGCCAGGAGCATCTTGAAACTCACAAAGGTGTTCCCTTCACATACATAGGGTCCCTTGTCTATTTGCATCACTAAGAACCAAGATCTGAAGAGTAGCCAAAGCTCTGACAATGAAAGGAAGATTGGAATACCCATCACTTCCTTTGCAGTTAAGGATTCCAAGAAACTTCTTCTTTCTTTATCTAGAAAGTTTTGCATAATATTTTGCGTCAAAAATAGTACATGATGAACTTGATTTAGTAAAGGATTATACTTTCTTTGCGATAATTTTTCTCCCATAATAGTTATCTCAAACTTTTGTTTATAAAACTTTGAACCCACTACTTATTTTACTAAATAATTCCTTGTCGTCCAAAAAGTGCACGATGAAATCACTTTAGTGAACATATTATACTTTCTTTGTCTCAAATTTTCTCCCTTAACAATTTGTTTGATGTTTTGTTCCAAAAACTTTGAATCCCCTACATATTTTATGAAATAATCCACTGCCTTCAAATCGATGTAGTAGATGATGTTTTTATTTCCAATATTCGAGACCTTTTGCCTAAAAAATGCACGAAAAATTACTAAAAGAAAGGGTAGTTCCAACACCCATGAAAATATTTGTGGCCTTCGCTTTAGTTTCTTCAATATCGGTGCACATTTCTCAAGCTCAACATGATCTCTTTTCTCCAAACAGAAGGTTTCCCAAGATTAGTTTCCATCAATTTTATGAGACTCAACCAAGATTTAAGTCGAGGCAAGAGCATCCTATGCAGGGCTCAAAAGCTTTTTCTCTCATCATTGCCCTCAATATTTTGTTGGCATATTTCACATATTGATCCTTGGATAATAAACCATATACACCACTTGATGTAGAAAAGGTTTAATCTACAATTTTATGAGATGTGTTAGACAAGGTCTCAATGGGGCTCATTTTTTAGGCAATTTTTTAGGGCCACAAGTGCATTTGAGTCTGCACAAAAACTTCTACGAATTTTAATCTTGTTTGCACTAAAAATGACTTGAAAGAGGTCCTACCTTGACTCCTATTTAGATTTTTATTACTATGTATGACCTTCATGTCACCAAGTTCAAAAATAGAGAGGGAAAAAAATTATGTTTATTAGTGGGGAAAAAAATGGTTATTATGCATTGTTACACACATGCTACTTGTACAAGATTGTTTCATTAGTTTCTCATACTTATCATGTTCGCCTTATAGAACGTCGAGGTATGGAAATATCATTTGGGATCAAACATGTTCCTTTTAGAGAGTGTTTAGTTGAAAGATTCATTGAAATCTTTCCATGGATCTTCTACAAATTTAATATGTGGTGCTTGACTCATGACCCAACATGAGCCTCATTACAACTATGATAGTTCGTTTCCCAATTCAAATTTTGTAAGGATCATTTAATAACATTATAATATTTACTATGCCTCGCAATGATGATGATGATTAACGTCCACTGAGATCGAATTGGTCTATTAGAACTGTTGATAAAAAGTTGGTCAACCCATATTTTCCCTCTCATGGAATAATAAAAAAATTGATATAAAAAGAAGAAAATTTTTGAACAATTATAAGTTCATGGCATAGCCCTCAGTTCCAGCTTCATCACACATTTTTCAGATTCAAAATACGAGTTCATATGCTCAAGATATCTAGGTTTGCGTTTAAGCGGAAAAGGGTGTTTCATCCATCTGGAATAAAACTAATCTCTTGGAACTACGTTTGAATTTCCGGGCCCAAGACCCTTGTTTTCTTCTTGAAACTTTAGTGAGTGCATGACCCATGATTTTCTTGGTACTAAATGATCTTGGAACCTTGTCATGTTCTTGGTTTTCTTAATCCTCCATACTTAAAATCGTCTTGAAATTTTCTTTTTGAAATTTTGAAATTCTACTCTCCGTACTCTTCTTCCCCTCTTCTCTTATATCTTTTATACTTAGTATATTTTGGGCTCCTCATTCATCACTCCCTTACTCCACACTTAACTTATTCTTCACTCATCGGTCAAACTCACACTCTTCACCCCTTTCCTCTCTTGTTTCCAACATTTAAGTTTATTTAAAAAAAAAAAACTCAACCTCATGCCACACTCCATTCCCCTCACTCCACTCATATTCCCCTTATTTTCCCCTACTCACATCACTAAGTGGACTCGCGGATTCATTACTCATGGACTCTGTTGGGCTCTTGATCTACCTAAGTAAATTAGAGTGCATTTATTATCAATCCGGTGTTTGTAAGACTTAGAGGCATGTCCAAAGTATATGGATTTTAGAGATAGTTTTATCTTTTATGGAGATAACCCAAAGACTGATTCT
>SNQJ01S0003830.1:89932-122597 GCA_010110895.2 Picea sitchensis
GCCTCTGCTACCCTCCTTTCTCCCCCTCTCTAACTACCCACTCCTACCCCCTCTGGTTCACTTTCCCACTTAAGCCTTCTACCAAAACTTTATTTTAATTATATAAATGGTTCATCTGGATTTATGAGTGGAATGAAATGAAAACACGTATTTATAATATTAACACAAAGAAATAGTGAATAATAACAGAGATACAGTAAAACTTGACTTCTATTAAATACGAAATATGTTGAAACTGTAAAATGCGGATTGAAACAAGCTTGCTAGAATGGTGGCAGCTTATCTTTGAGAAGGGATGTGATGGCTATGCTCATTCAAAAAAAGATGATTACAATGAGGCTCTCAAAGCATTTTTACAATACACATGAATGAAAAAAACCCTATACATATAAAAACCTAACCCTAGGAGATGAAGCGCCAAAAGTCATGTGGGCCCTATTGAGGTAAGTTAGTACATCAACTTCCCGGGGTCATAACTTTTGCATACGATCTTCGTTTTAAGTGCATGATAGCTCATTGGAAAGGTCTATTTGAGGACTACGTATTATGTCATCAAAATCTAACTGCATCCACAATTTGACTGTGGCAGGCCCTAAAAACGTTGTTTAGGGACTCAAAACGACCTCGAAAGTTTAGGACGCGAAAACTAGGAAACAAACTGCCAAGATGAGCCAGTTGGAATAGGTGGTTGGTCACAGATGTCCATCTGGATCAATCATCCCCCCTTAGAAAGAAATGATCTCCATTGTGTTGATGACTATCTCCTTCCCAAAAATGTAATGCCTCCACTGGCGGCAGGCTTGCATAATGGAGTACATTTCTTTGTCGTAAGTAGGGTACTTACGGACGACATTTGATAGTGTCTCACTATGATAGGCCATGGGGTGGTCATGCTGAGTGAGAAATGCACCCAGAACATATTCTGAAGCATCTGTCTCGATCTTAAAGGGTTGTTGCAGGTCAGGTAATGAAAGCACTTGGGCTGAGCACAAGCACTGCTTCAAATCATTGAATGCTTGTTGTTGGGACAAGCCCCACACAAACATTGCCTTACCATCACCCCTGGTTACTTGGATGAGGGTCCATGCAATATGGGAGAATACCAACATGAACTTGCGATAGAAATTCGCAAGGCCTACGAAGCTTCGAAGCTCAGTGAGCGTGGTTGGGGTTGGCTAGTCATGGATGACTTGGATCTTGGTTAGATCCACATGCACACCATGCTCATCAACAATGTATCCTAGGTACTAGACCATGTCCATGCCAAAGGAGCATTTTTCCAAGTTGGCATATAGCTTGTGTCGCCGCAAGGTGTGTAGAACCTGTTGAATATGTTGCAAGTGTTCCGCCCAAGTCTTGTTGTAGATGAGAATGTCATCTAGATACACCACTACAAAATAATTTGTGAAAGGATGCAAGATATCATCCATCATCCTCATGAAAGTTGTTGGGGCATTTGTCAAACCAAAGGACATGAGCAGCCATTCAAAAAGACCTTCTTTTAAATTGAAGCATTTGGCCCCCTTGAGTTGATCAAGGATATCGTCAATTCGGGGAATCAGTTACTGGTTCCTGACCATGATTTTAACTAAGGCCTGATAATCAATGCAGAGTTGTCATGTCCCATCTTTCTTCTGCACCAACACAATTGGGCTTCCACAAGGCGATGAGTTGGATCGGATGTGCCCCTTGTGGAGCAATTCTTGGATCTGTCACTTGATCTCCTCATTTTCTAACAAAGAGCAGTGATAGACTTGCCCATTAGGTATCGGTGTGTCAGGGGTCAGATCAATGGAATGCTTGACCTGACAATGCAGAGGTACCCCAGTAGTTGAGGAGAAGATGTCTTTGTATTCTTCCATGACCTTATCTACTTGCTTCTGCTACATGGAGAGGTTGGTCACGAAGGCCCTGGATGTGGTTGCAATCTTTCACTCACTCTAAGAGTGAATCATGAAGAAGACAAAATTTATGGTCTGAGAGATGACCTTCCTGAATTGCTTGGTAGAGATAAAGGAAATAACAATAAGTGGGACTACCTTGGGTATCCTGTACAATTTCCTGTTCAAAGTAATAATAACATTGTGAGGCCTAGACTCATATACAACATGATGTTTCCATAAATAAGGTTGGCCCAAAGGAACATCACAAACTTCAAGGGGAGCAACATCACACAATACCTCATCTTTCAAGGGCTTGATGTCGTACAACATACAACATTGGTGGTTGACGTGAAGATCGCTTCCTTGGCGGAGCCAACCGATGGTGTAGGGTTGTGGGTGCGGCACTTTCGGTAGGGCTAGCCACTTGATGACCTCTGCTTAAATGAGTTTCTTCTGGCTATCGTTATCAACGATGAATTGTAGTGGGGTTCCTTTCACCCACATCTATGAATGAAAGAGGCACTCACCTTCCTCTGGCTCATCAAGTTCACCGAGTTGGAACTTGGTGGTAGCAACGGTGGCATTGGGTTCTACATCAATGATCCATCTCCCCTTTTCTGGTTCTAACTTAGAGTTGGAACCCGCATCTGATTCATAGGTTTTCACCTCAGCCATCAATGACTACTTTGAGCGACAATCAACAATGTTATGGTAGGGGATCTTATGGAAGTCACACCAGTTCCTGGTATCTTTCTTCGTATTTTTATTGTCCTTATTTGCTTGCATCTTAGATTGGTTTTCCTAAGTCCATCCATATTTTATATGTCCTTTGTTTTGCGGGTTGGGGCTTCCCTTTCCCTACTTCTGCTGTGAGGGGTTCCCAGCAAACTATCGCATCTTTTGTTCAAGCTTCTGCTCGATTTTGATGACATATCGATAGGTCACGCCCAAGGATGAGATGTCAAGAAATTCCATTTCTCCTTGGATGTATCTATGTAGACCACCATGATACTTGAGCACCAGATGTCGCTCAGAATATTTCATACCCAGTTTGGTGCGCAAGGTATGGAAGATATTTGTGAACTCAAGTACTACTTGTTCCATTTCTTGTCGTAGTGTGGTCCATTTCGTATATAGGTTGTCATAACTTCCAATAGGGTAGTATTGTTCCTTAGTAACATCTGTGAAGGAACCCCAAGTGGGTGCAATTGCAAATAATGTGGATCCCTCTATTTCTTTTTGCTCATAGAAAGTCTCCCACCAATATTTGACATGGCGGACAACCTTGAGGAACGCAAATGTAATATTTTCTCTATCGAAAAAGTTGTGGACTAAGAAATACCCTTCTAAAAGGTTTAACCATTTATCTACGACATCCGCATCTATTTGACCTTCAAATATAGGAATATCAAAATTGATTTGTACCTTGAAGGGGGCGATTCCTTCGCTTGGGGTATATGCATCACTTGTCGACAGTTGTCGAAGGATTTGTGCAAAGTTGTCCATCATATCGTTCCTCTGTCGTTCGAGGTATTCCTCGAGCAACATTTTGAAAGGATCTCATGTCCGGTCATCTTCATTTTTTCCCACCATGGAAGGTTTTTTCAGTATGCAAGAGCAGTTGTCCTCAAGAGAAACAGGCTCGAGAACCAACTCTCCATACCCTGACCTCGTCAGGGACAGGTACTTAAAAATGACAAGGAGCAGACCGCTCTGATACCATTGATCTAGATTTATGACTAGAACGAAATGAAAACACATATTTATAATATAACATAGAGACACAGTGAATAATGTTGATGAAATGCAGTTATGGGAGACATCCTCTAGCTTACAAACTTGTGAGATGTGGAACATAACAGTTATCTGAGTCTTTCTCTTAGCTTACAAACCTAAGAGAAATACCCTAAGAAGGGTACATGGTTCCTACCTAAGACAGATCTAGGAACATAGATATGACCTCCTCCATGAAGTGAGTGAGAAGAAATCCATATGATTATCTGGTGGAAAAGTGATCTGTTGAGTTAGGATGTGCCTGTGGTTGAGCACAAGGTGAACGTGTGAAATCACAAAAGTGTTGGGCACATCATCATGTGAACAGAAATGAAGATGATGTGATAGCCTCCTCAAAGCAGCGGAGTTGACGAGAAGACTCCATATGCTTCTCTTGTCGGTGGAAGTGGGAAAGTAGATCTGTAGAGTGGACGTGCCTGTGGACGACATGTGAAGACCTGGTTCTTCTGTGTAATGCAGTGAATCAGAGATATGACATCCCTATGGATGTGCCCCTAGTGGATGAGCACTAGTGGGTGTATCAAATCCTTTGTTATATATTTTTCAAGAGTCAAACCTACCTGTAACCCTAATTATTATGTAAAGGGTACAGGTTGGCCCCACCTTAATATGTTTAATAATAAATGTAAAAGATAATTATAATTAATTATAATAATAATAATAATAATAAATTATATAGTGACTTAGAGAGGTCGACCATGTTGAGCCAATAGACACCTTTTTTGATTGGACAAGTATAATATAAGTAAGGGATGATTCTCCATTGTGGAATCATATCTTCCTTGTGAGTTTGGAAATTTCAGCAAACACTTCTACTTGGGAAATGGTGCGCACCTCTCTTGGGCACTAGTCTTCTAGGGCTTAAGCACCCTCTTGTGTGCTAAGTCATTCTTGGTGGTGAAAGGTCTTTCTCTTGAAGAATATAGCAAAGGATTTGGCTGGGTTTTCTTCCCTTATTGAGAAGGGTTTCCCAGGATATATCTTCTGTACTTGTGCATGGTGTTTCTTCTTGTGATCTTGGTTGCTGCAACATTCTTGTTTATGGTTAAGACATGATGAAATTGAAATAAACTACATGCTTTAGCTAATGCTTATGAAAAATCAACATGGTATCAGAGGATAGGGATTGAAGAACCCATTGCATAAAGCATCTTTCACAAGAAAAAGGAAAAACATCACTATTGTCGTACAAGAAAATTAGAGCTTTTTATTGAAGAGGAATTTCAACCCAAAATCCATCTAGAAAAGTGTGCCCTAGCCCAAGGAACTCTTTGGCACCTTCAGCGCACATTTTCAGTGGATAAAACTCTCGGAAAGTGAAACCCTAGTTTTCACCGGTACTAGAAGTACCAAAAAACCAGAAGCACGAGAAAACTAGAAGTACCAGAAAACCAGGACTACCAGAAAACCAGAAGCACCAGTCCAAAAATCCACTGCTCAAGTTTGAGGGGGGGAAATTAGAATTTTCAGAAATTTGACTGTACCAACTTACTCACCTCATCTCAACACATCTAGCCCCTGGATCAGAATTTCAAAATTTGAAGTTTGAAAAATTAGGGTTTCCTCATAAAACCCTAAGTTGCAGTTGTAGTTGCGGTTTCAGAATCAGTTGTAGTACCAGTTGCAGTCACCCTTGAAGTTTTTAAGAGTTGGTAATTATTACCATTGCTACGAGATGGTGCCACTACCTACAAATTATATCAGAGGTATGTACTCACATATGTTTAAATTGTTAAGTTTTAAAGGGTATTTGCAGGAGAATGGATCTCTTGCCATAGATCCATAAGGATCTCAAGATCCAACACATTCAGAAGAATAATGCAACATACACTCATTCTTGAGGACAAGACTCCATTTTCTCGGTTTGATTAATTAAGCTGATAAGATTCAAAATTACACATGACAAAGTTGATTACTACCCCTTTACAAGTAAACATTATAGTTGAGGTAGTAGTCTTTGTAAAGTATTATACTTGGTAGCATGTGAGCATATTGAGATAAATGATTAATGTAACAGATACAACTAACATCTCCTCTAGGAGAAACTTCTTGTGTTGATCCCAGGTTACCATGGAGGAATGTTTGATCACAACACTAGAAGAGTGTTGACCTCATTTCGTATTGTATTTCTTACTTTTGATCTTTGCTTCAGACAGGTCACAAGTGATAGCTCTAAAGGAGTTGTTGTGATGATTATTCATGTTTTTGTTTTATCTACTATTATCAAAAGAGTATTACTCTTGCTTGTTCTTTTGTTGACCTTGTTCAGGTCACAGGTGATAACCTTGAGGAAGCAATAGTGAAGGTTGCAGAAGGCAACATATTAGATGAGATATGAAGCAGACTATGTACATGACCATACACATTCATGTACCCAAAGAGAAGAAGCCCAAGATAGATCCTTGAAGAAGTAAGGATACAATGAATCTTCAAAGACATCTCTAGTAAGAGACAGATTGAGACAAGCAGAGACGTTGTCCTTGAAGAAGAGAGAGTTTTTCAAAGAACCAGAGAATCTCAGATGGAGATTGACAGTGAGACAATACCTTATCCCCCTTTAGTAATTCAGAGGGAGACAGACATTACTCCAGGTTATCCAAGATCTCCAGTTGATATGTTCAGAGATATTGTAGTAAGGCATAAAATTCCTACCTAGACTCACTCTGCAAGAGGTAGAGAAACATACAAGCCTCTCAAGGCACATTCCGAGAAAGCAAAAGAGATTTTAGAGCTATCCTTCAGTCATGAGCCACTTCATTGATGTTGAGACTCCTTGTCTTAGAGAAGCAACAAGAGAATCGGTATGGCAAGATGCCATAACAGAAGAATACCAGTATATCTTAAAGAATGATGCATAAGATATTATTCGGGGACCAAAAAGGGAAGTTTGTGGTAACTTCCAAGTAGATCTATAAGATCAAGCATGCAGCTGATGGATGTGTCGAGAAATACAAAATGATATTTATAGCCAAAGGTTTCTCATAAACATAGGGAGTTGTCTATGATGAGACACTTGACCCAGTGAACCTGATACACTTCCATTCGTACTACCATCCATGAGTTGGAAACTATATAGCAGATAGATAGATTCTTGATGAGTTTCAGCAAGAGTATTGTTGATCCAAACCTATACAGTGTTGGTGACAAGAACCTGATCCTGATGACTTATTCAGAAAGCATTGTTGGATACAAGTAATCCTTGACTTCTGAAATTGAGATGAAGAATCCGAGTATGATGCACTACTTCTTGGGACAACAAGTATGACAGAGGACCGATAAGATTTTCCCGAGTGAAGGAAAATATACAGTGAAAATATTAAATAAGTTCAGTATGACATAATGCAAAATCCACCGTGATGGATTTAAAGAAGAAGATTGATGATGATTCAAACGAGACTGATCCACAGCCGATTGGATCACTAATGTATCTTGTCAACACCAGATTTGATTCATGCCATGCAATGAATGTGCCTAGTCATTTCATGAGTCAACCAAGACAGACTCATTAGACAACAGAAAAACATGTATTGAGATACATACAAGGCACAGTTAGATATGGCCTGAGATATGCCTCCAGTATAAACTTGGGTTTACAGGACATGACGATTCAGAATGAGTAGAAAGTACAGTGGATAGAAAGAGCACATCTGATTGATGTTCTACCATGAAGATTGCCATGGTTTCTAAATACAGCTAGAAACAAAACTTTGTGTCCTTGAGTACCACAGAGACAGAGCATATAGCAGTGAATGAGCGAAGCAATGTGGCTTCACAAACTTCTAATTGATTTACTTGACCACGAGATGGATCCTATGATAATAATCAAGATCCGTGTATAAAGCTCCTTAAAGAATCCAATGTTTCTTAGTAGATTGAAACACGATGAGATATCCTTATGTCAGAGACATGATGCAGAGGAAAATTCTATACTTGTAATACCTTCCTACACCTGAGCAGACTGTAGACATTTACACCAAACAGACTTGGTGAAGAACGCCTTCCGAGTTAAGAGGGAGTTTTGATGACTCCAGCCAAAAAAAAAATTAAAAAAAAATCAGAGTACATCTGTATGAGACTTGGCCTAATGAAGAATGCCTCCCTAGGTGAGAGGGAGTGTTGATGAAATGCAGCTATGGGAGACATCCTCCAGCTTACAAACCTGTGAAATGTGGAACATTGCAGTTATGTGAGTCTTTCTCTCAGCTTACAAACCTGATAGAAAGCCCCTAAGAAGGGTACATGGTTCCTACCTGAGGCAAAGCTAGGAACATACAGATGACCTCCTCCATGATGTGAGTGATAAGAACTCCAGATGATTATCCAATGGAAAAGTGATCTATTGAGTTAAGACGTGCTTGTGGTTGAGCACAAGGTGAACGTGTGAAATCCCAAAAATGTTGGGCACGTCATCATGTGAACATAAATGAAGATGATGTGATAGCCTCCTCTGAGTAGCAGAGATGACAAGAACACTCCATATGATTCTCCTGTCGGTGGCAGTGGGAAAGCAGATCTGTAGAGTGGATGTGCCTGTGGACGAGCACAAGTGAACGTGTGAAGACCTGGTTCTTCTGTGTAATGCAGTGAATCAAAGCTATGACATCCCTATGGATGTGCCCCTAGTGGATGAGCATTAGTGGGTGTATCAGATCCTTCTCTATATATTGTTCAAGAGTCAGACCTACCTGTAACCCTAATTGTTATGTAAAGCGTATAGGTCGACCCCACCTTAATATGTTTAATAATAAATGTAAAAGATAATTAATATTAATATTAATTATTATTATTATAATAATAAATAATAATAACAATAAATTATATAATGACTTAGAGAGGTCAGTCTTGTTGAGTCAATAGACGCCTTTGTTGATTGGACAAGTCTAATATAAGTAAGGGATGATTCTCCATTGTGGAATCATATCTTCCTTGTGAGTTTGGAAATTTCAGCAAACACTTCTACTTGGGAAAAGGTGCGCACCTCTCTTGGGCGCTAGTCTTCTAGGGCTTAAGCACCCTCTTGTGTGCTAAGCCATTCTTGGTGGTGAAAGGTGTTTCTCTTGAATAATATAGCAAAGGATTTGGTTGGGTTTTCTTCCCTTGTTGAGAAGGGTTTCCCGGGATATATCTTGTGTACTTGTGCATGATGTTTCTTCTTGTGATCTTGGTTGCTGCAACATTCTTGTTTATGGTTAAGACATGATGGAATTGAAATAAACTACATGCTTAACCTAATGATTATGAAACATCAACAAATAATAACATAGATACAATAAAACTTGACTTCTATTAAATAAGAAATATGTTGAAATTGTAAAATGCAGACTGAAACAAGCTTGTTAGAATGGTGGCAACTTATCTTTGAGAAGAGATGTGACGGTTACACTCATTTGAAAAAAAATGATTACAATGAGCCTCTCAAAGCATTTTTACAATAAACATGAATTCCAAAACCATAGACATCCAAAAACCTAACCCTAGGAGATGAAGCACAAAAAGTCATGTGGGCCCCGTTGGGGTAAGTTAGTACATCAACTTCCCGGAGTTGTAAATTTTGCATACGATCTTCGTTTTAGGCGCACGATGGCCCGTTGGAAAGGTCTATCTGAGGACTACACATCATGCCTTCAAAATTTGACTCTATAGAAAGTTAGACTATGGCGGCCCTAAAAACATTGTTTAGGGCCTCAAAACGGCCCCAGAAGTTTAGGACCCGAAAACTAGGAAAAAAATTGTCAACTGCAAAATTGCCAAGATGAGCCAGTTGGAATAGGTTGGTGGCCACCGATGTCCATCTGGATCAATGGTTAACCAATAATATTTCCTATGAATGGATGCCACATGTCATCCAATGAGATTCCTACAGATGGCATATTATCAGTGGTGACACATGGCAGCATACTATTGGTTACATTTGGCATCCAATGAGATAATGACACATGGAATCCTGCCATTGGAAATACGTGGCATGTTATTACCAAAGACACATTGCGAATTTTGAGTGGCTGACTCATCATGCTAACTAGGCGTAGGTGGAGGTTGACTTAGTATGTAAAATTATATTTTATTAATCAATTTCCTAAGGGGAGGTCAAGCTCTTAAGCTCCATAGTCTTATCTTTTCATGTTTCTTACTAAGTGTGCATTGCACTTAGCATTATATATAATAAATATTCCCATACATGTGGGATAAAAGTTATGAAGAAAATTCGAAATTCTAATAAAGGAGGGCGAAATTCAATCCAGGGGCCAAGATTTCCCCATCAAATTCAATGAACGGTTGTTGAGTCACGATTTTGTGAAGGCCATAACTTGATTTCCGGACGACAAAATTGCACAATTTTTATACTGTTGGAAAGGTATTTCAACGAAGAAGATGATGGTATAGGTTTCAAGAGTTTAAGTGGCCACAGTTTACCCATAAATTAAAATAAAATTCAGCTTGTTTTTTGATGAACCTACTTGATAACTCAACTTCACGAGCTCATATCTTGAGATCTAGGAGTCAAATTTGGATAAAATTTATATCGTTGGAAATACAAGATGATAAATATCACATAAAAATTGGTTTTAATAGTTGAAATGTTGACTATCCTATCCATAAAATTAAAACATGGTCCCCCTTTTAAAAGGACAATTAATTAAATTTATGAAAATAAAAGTTTATATAAAAACTTTTATTAAAAACAGAAAGTGACCCATTTGAAAGATGTGGATGTTAATTATGTGAACTCATTTAAACACTTAAATGAGGCATTAATTAAAGTGAATGTTTCAAGAAGAAAATTGTACGGGGAATTCAAGAAAAGAAAATCCTAACTTCCTCAAGGAGTTAGAAGAGCAAATTTTAAAGAGAGAAGAAGGGATTCATCAAGGGTTCCATTATCGGAGGGGTAGGGGCAGAAGATCAGAACAATCAGGGATCAACCATGAATATACAACCAAGATTCTGATCATAAAACAAACATCTTAATCTTCTCCACTCTTTCTTATTTTACACTGATTTTTCGTAGCTTTATGTTTGTATATCTGAGGCAAACATGGGGTTGAGTCTTTAGTGTTCTTCATGTATTCTTCAAAGACATTTCTTATGTGATCATGGAGCATTTACAACCATGAATGTGACTATAAGAGATTTTGTATATTTTTGAAAACATTTCATGAATAAAACTCCACTAATAATTACCTCGGGGCATGCTTCAACGATGTTTCAAATCTTGGGATTTCTAAGGGTGAGATGTTTGAAGCATGCTTATCAAATTCTCTTCTATTATAAATGTTATATTCTTTGAAGATTCTTTGAATGACCAAAACCATTTCCTTCTATTTCTCAAGAGAATATGTGGATGTATTATTTGTCTCTAATTAAGAAAGTTGTATATATGATAATGAGCACAGAGATATTCTGATGTTTAATCCTTCCTTGAATATTTTCTTATTGTAAAGAGACTTCTTGCTGCACATAAAGATCAGATCAGGTTGTTGAAGAACCATTTAATGTGTAAATCGAAACAATAAAGATCTAGGGTTTGTTGTCTAAGCAATATCCCTAATCCAAGATATTCAAGATACGTCTTTTAGCCAAAGAGGAGTACCACTTGTATAAAAACGCAGGGAGATTCATATCCTCGTGAGGTTGTTGTTTCGGCCTTAATAGACTCAAACATCAAAAGGACGTAAAGAAGGTAAGGGATTGCTTGGGATATTTTAGAATTTTATTTCTATGCTAAAAAATCATTAAGAGAAGCATTCCAATACCACCATAGTTTTGTTGAGTTAAAAGGTTAGGAAGGTTTGTAGTGTTACAAGTCTTTTGAAATTGACATCTAATCTAGGTATATGTTGGACATTCTAAGAGAAAGTGCTTTTCATCTTCAACCCTCTTAGTGTCACAAAGGTGACAGACTCTTTAATCCCACGGTGTTTTGCGAATTGACCAATGTCCGGTTTCACTATGGAGCTCATGATAATTTGTTCTTATTTTAGCAATGTTTAGTTTTTTCTTTACACTTGTCAAAACATAGAGATGTTTTTTATCTTCCAGATTAGGGCTTATTACATCCTTATAATATCTTAATTTTATTTTTCCTTATAACTATTTATCGCACCACATTTTGTCCATAAATTTTGATGTAATAATATTTTTAATAATGTCTTTATTCTACAATATGATCTCTTCCTTTATTTCCCAATGGTTTAGCCAAGACTGGGCATCCTTATGTCATCCTTGCTTGAACCAAAGGTGGTTTTGGCTAGAGTTTGAATCAATTTTAGGAAGCCCCTTGTCTTCCATGTTGTTCTTATACAATAGGTATCTGGTCATAGTCGTGCTATCAATGGGGAAAATTATTGCTTCTGCGAGGAGGATACGTGTATTTCCTTTCATTTTGAGATTACAGGTTATTATTATTTTTTGGATATTCTCTATCTTTCTTCATGACTCTCTAGAGATACTGCATCCCTAAACTTCGAATCCATATAGAATAACAGGAGTAAGGAGAGTCTCAAAGAGGAGTTTTTTCTTATCCCATATCCAAAGATCTGCTAATTTATAATAGTTTTCAAGCCCGTGATAAGCTTTCCACCCTCCATTTATACTTTTCTTAATGCTATAATTCCAATTGAGATTGTGGTGAATATTGATTCTGAGCTATTCATATGAAAGCACTTCCTCCAAGTTGTTGTTTTCATATACGAAAGTATCGTAGGTTATCTTATTGGATTTAATTATCATAACTTTTGTTTTGTCAGTACTAATAGTCATACTTCTATTGGAACAGAAACCCTTAAGGATTCTTCATTGCTTACTAATATCATGGAGACTCCTTGCCATAAGAACAATATCATTAGCATAAAGAAGAAGAATGATGACCCTACCAGTGAGAGTTGGGCTGACACAACCTGTTTCTTTCAAGCAATCTTCTAACTTGTCAATGTATATGGAAAAAAGGGTAGGGGACAAGTGACAACCTTGCTTGAATCCAATATTGCAATTAATGTAATGATGTGTTATGCAATTTTTTTTAATGAGATTAACTTGAAATTAATCATATTTACATAAGAATTTAAAATATTATATATGTATAAGATTTTGTCTCTCTCTTTCTCACATATTATTTCCGTAGAGTATTTTATAGTAATACTTTATAAATATACTCTATTATATATAGACATATATAGATATGTTTTCAAGAAAACTTACTTACAATTAATCTCGAGGGTATTTGATCTTATAACATGTTTTGGATGGAATGCTTAACCAATTAAGATAACTTAGAGGGTCTAGCTTGTTGGTTAAGAATAGAAGTTGTTATCCTCCCTACCTAAGTACAAATCATGCTTGTGACATGTTTTCCCATGAGATGATTGGTGCTATCAAGGTACCAATGCATGAGGATCTTGTGACATATTTACCTTTTTGGAATTGATTAAAACTTGCAAAGTACTAAAATTCTTGTACTTGCTTAAGTCATTGTTGGATTTACCCTCTCACCTTGGTCGTAAATAAAAAGCAAACAAAAACATAAAACATCAATTTTATCTTCAATAAAACCTCCAAATGAACGAATTTACTTTTTACAATGAGTTCCAAAACCTTTTCAATTTTTTTAATAGTTCCAATTAACCATCATAATACAAAAACTTCCCTTAAATCAGTATGGCATGCCCAATGCCCATTTCAAAGTATGTAGTTATAACTAGCATATCCCCATAGTGAGGGAAGGGAATGCCAAATAGAATGCAAAGTGTATATGTTGCAAAAGTTTTTTGTTTTTTGTTTTGTAAACTACAATAGGCTACATTGCTATTACTCACCTTCTTTATGTGCCCTTTTTAAAGACTATATATTCCATGGACGTAGTCTTCGCTTTATAGTTACCAAAGTGTCTTCACTTTATAGTTACCAAACTACTTTTAAGCTTAAAAAAAAAATAAAAAAATCAAACTATATTACAGGTGGTGAAAAGAGGTGAAAGGGTTTTTCCCAAAAAACAATATTGGTTGACATTGTTCAACATGAAGCCTTGCAGGGAGGAAACATGGTCGTAAAAAAAAACAATGAAGAATAAAATTTGAGTCTAGCACAAACTATGCCCATCTTGTAATGATAGTGTGTTGTGATTATATAAAAACAACTTTATATAATAGTCAGTTGTTCACTTAGAAAACCAAAGCATACATAGATCCAATGTCAATGAAGTTGAATGATGATGAGAACCACTCGAATGTGTAGAGTTTTAATTGATTATTTTTAATCCATTGGAAAAAAACCATTACTTGATATTGTATAGATTGTGGCTACATTTTTATGCAAAATTTATGTCTTTTCTAGGGTTCATGTAAAAGAAGCAGAGCAATTGTGTGCAACATGTTGATTTTTCAACAAGCAAGGCTTAAGCATGAAGTTCATTCCATTTTAGCATTTTACTTAAAACATAAACAATTTGTTGCAACAACCAAGATCACAAGAAGAAACACCATGCACAAGTACACAAAAAGTATCCCGAGAAACCCTTCTCAACAAGGGAAGAAAACCCAGCCAATCCTTTTCTATATTCTTCAAGAGAAAGACCTCCACCACCATAAACACCTTACACACAAAAGGGTGCTCACAAGCCCTAGAAACCTAGCACCCAAGAGAGGTGTGCACTTTTCCCAAAAACAAGTGTTTGCTGAAATTTCCAAACTCACACTTGTGATATGATTCCTCAATGGGGAATTTGCCTTTACTTATATTAGACTGAACCTATCAACAATGGTGTTTATTGGCACAACAAGGCCGACCACAATAACTCACAATATAATTAATAATTACCATATTAATTATCTTTTACATTAAGGTGGGGCCGACCTGTACCCTTTACATTACAAATAGGGTTACAGGTAGGTCTGACTCTTGAACAATATATCAAGGGATATCATACACCCACTAGTGCTCAGCCATTAGACGCACATCCATCTGTGCTCAGCCATAGGGTTGTCTCTCTATCTCACTGCGTCTCACAGGAGAACCACACTCACTAGTGCTCAGCCACTAGGATCACGTTCACCTGTGCTCATCCACATGCATTTCCAACTCAACAGATCTTCTTTCTCATTACGTTACACAGGAGGGTCATCTGGAGTTCATCATCTCAACTCTCTGCTCAGAGGAGGCTAATACATCGCTTCATCTCTGTCTCAGAACAATGCACCCAACTCATGGTATTTTCCACACGTTCACTTGTGCTCAGCTACAGGCATGTCCAACTCAACATATCCTCTTTATCACTGTGTTACACAGGAGAATCATCTGGAGTATCATCTCAACTCTCTGCATAGAGGAGGTCAATGTTTCAGTTATGTCTCGGATAGGAACCACATACCCATCTCATGGGCACACCCAATTCATGGGCTCTCTCTCTGGTCGTCTTGATCAATCTGTGTCTTGGAGGATGTCTCACGTACTTGTAATCATCAACAGTCCTTCTCATCTAGGGAGGCATTCTCCATCAGGCCAAGTCTCGCATAGAAGTACTCAAACTTTGTCTTGGTTGTAGTAATCAGCACTCCCTCTCAACTAGATAGGTATTCTTCACCAAGCCAGTTTGGTGAAGATGTTTGCAATCTGCTCATGTGTAGGAAAGTACTGCATGTGTATTGCTTTCCTCTGCATCATGTCTCTGAAGAATGATACATTATCTCAACGTGTTTCGATCTATCATGAAACACAGGGTTCTCAAAGAGCTTCACACAACTCTGGTTATAATCATAGAATCCATCTCATGATCAAGTAAATCTGTCAGAAGCTTGTGAATCCACATTGCTTCGCACACTTAATGCTATATACTCTGCTTCTGTGGTACTCAAGGCCACAGAGCTTTATTTCCTGCTGCACCAGAAAACCATGGAAAACTTCATGGTAAAACAACAAGCAAATGTGCTCTTCCAGTCCACTGTACTTTCTATCCATTATGCATATCTCTACAAACTCAAGTCTACATTGGAGACATATCTCATGAAATATCTAACTATGCCTCATAGATATCTCAATACATGTTTCGATGTTGTTCGATGAGTCTATCTTGGTTGACTCATGAATTGGATAAGCACATTCACTACATATCATATATCAAGTCTGGGTTTAACCAGATACATCAATGATCCAATCAGTTGTGGAACAAACTCATCTAAGTCATAATCATTTCAAACTTATCATCATCGGTGTAAGCATGGATTTGCATTCAGTCATACTAAACTTCTTTAATATCCCCACTGTATTTTTTCCTTGACTCATGAAAAGTCTAGTCATTGGTCCTCTGTCATACTTCTTGTCCCAAGAAGTAGTGCATCATACCCAGATCCTTTATCTCGAAATTAGAAGTCAAATCTTTCTTGTATCCAACAACTCGGCGTCTGGATCAAGTGTCTCATTGTAGACAACTCCCTCTGTTTGTGGGAATCCTTTGGCCACAAATCTCCGTTTGCATTTCTCGACACCTCCATCAGCTGCACGCTTGATTTTATAGATCCACTTGGAAGTCACCATAGACTTCCCTACTAGTCTCAGAACAATGTCTCATACATCATTCTTTAAGATATACTGATATTCTTTTGTTGTGTCATCTTTCCATACATGTTCTCTTGTTGCTTCTCCAAGACATGGAGCCTCAGAATCAATGAAGTGGCCCATGGCTGAATGGTAGCTCGAAAATCTCTTTTGATTTCTAGAGATGTCACTTGAGGAACTTGTATGCTCCTTTGCCTTCTATAGGGTTTTGTTCAACCTAGGCAGGCCTTTTATGCCCTACTATAATATCTCTCGGCATATCAACTAGAGCAACTGGATCAGATGGAGTGATGTCTATCTCCCTTTGAACTATTGAAGGGGGAGAAGGTATTGTCTCTTCCTTATTTTCATTTTGTTTTGACTCCCTCCGAGTCAAGTAACTCTCTCTAAAATCTGAAGCATGGATTTCTTCTTTTACTTGCTTGCTAGATGTTTTATGTCTTCTTGACTAGCATAATAATCAATCAATAAGGTTTGGACTCATGTACCAGTGATAATGGTCCAAGTCATGAGAGTTCCCACACTAGAGATAATACCCTTCACTTATTAAGAATGTAATCAACTATAAATTCAATGATCAAACAATTTACTTGGATTTGCAGTCATGCTCAACTTTATATTTTTCTTAGAGAAAATACTTCTCATCTCTCTTATGTTCATCTTTTTGAGGTGGGTCTGGTTCAATGTCAACGGTGGAGGCATATTGTCTTCCTTTCTTTCTGGTTGGACAATTTCTTGCAAAGTATCCATATTTGTCACATCTGAAGCACTGAATCTCTGAAACATCTCTTCTATGATTATGACCTGACATTGATGGAGTCTTCTGATCGAAGATTGTTTGTCTAAAGTTTATTTTGAATCTTCCTCCTTTCTTTGTCTGAAGTGCAAGAGCATGGTTGTCATCAGGGAAGTCTTCCACTCCTCTATTTCTGAGTCTAAGTTCTTCTTGAGTACAGTCTGTCCACAGACGATCAAAAGTTGGTAACTTTTCTCTTCCACTGATGCTTTGAAGAAAAGGTTCCCAGTGTTTTGGAAGATTGTTGAAAGTAGATAAGACAAGTTCTCTACCAGACACGATTTATTCAATAACACCTAGTTGTTCTTTGATCTCCGATACCTTCATAAAGAAGGTAGCCATTGTATCACTTTTTTTCATTTTGGTACTTTGAAATTGTCCCTTTAAGGTGAGAGCTCTGAGGGTGTTGTCACTTTCAAACATATCTTTCAGTGCTTCATACATTTCATAAGTTGTCTTTAGGTTAGCAATACGAGGTAAGAGATGATCTCTTACTGAGTAGATGAGTACTTTCCTTGCCTTGACATCTTCTTCCCTTCTTATTTCCTTCTCTTCATCAGTAGTTGTTTCTAGTAAAGTCTTTTGTATCACACTCAAAAGGTCATCTTCTTCAAGGGTGACCTAAAGCCTTGAATTCAAGAGCTGAAGATGCTTGATCCATGAAGCCTATCTTCCACTAATGTTGTGTTCTTCATATTTTTAGATTTGTTCACAAATTCTCGCCAACTAGACTTAGAGAACCTAATGGCTAGTCTAGGCTAGCACTTTTAGGTTTTATTGGGCTTATGACTGCCAACAATAAGCCTTAAGAAATTCATAGGAATATTGATGGGCTGAAAAGGCTCCTTCAATGGGCTGCAGAAACCTTAAAGCCAAAATTCTTCAAAAAATTGTGAAACCCTAGAAACCCTAGGGCCAAAATTTAAAAATGCTCAGAATTTCACTCTGAGAGTCTCTGGAGGTGCGGTGGAGGAGGTCATACTCTCCTATTCCAAAATTAGCCCCAACGTTCAAGTATTCAGGGATAGAACACCTCAGAAAGGAGGGTCGTACAATTTTTTTGGAAACTCTAGGAGGGTCGTACAGTTCTGCAAAAATGAGCGGATGACTGGTAGATGCTTGTGCAATGGGTTCTTCAAGACCTATGCTATGATACCATGTTGATTTTTCAACAAGCAAGGCTTAAGCATGAATTTCATTCCATTTTAGCATTTTACTTAAACCATAAACAATTTGTTGCAACAACCAAGATCACAAGAAGACACACCATGCACAAGTACACAAAAAGTATACTGGGAAACCCTTCTCAACAAGGGAAGAAAACCCAACCAATCCTTTGTTATATTATTCAAGAGAAATACCTCCACCACCATAAACACCTTGCACACAAAAGGGTGCTCACAAACCCTAGAAACTTAGCGCCCAAGAGAGGTGAGCACTTTTCCCAAGAACAAGTGTTTGCTGAAATTTCCAAACTCACACTTGTGATATGATTCCTCAATGGGGAATTTACCTTTACTTATATTAGACTAAACCTATCAGCAGTGGTGTCTATTGGCACAACAAGGCTGACCTCAATAACTCACAATATGATTAATAATTACCCTATTAATTGTCTTTAACATTAAGGTGGGGTCGACCTGTACCCTTTACATTACAAATAGGGTTACAGGTAAGTCTGACTCTTGAACAATATAGCAAGGGATATCATACACCCACTAGTGCTCAACCACTAAGGGAACATCCATCTGTCTTCAACCACAGGGATGTCTCTGTATCTCACTGTGTCTCACAGGAGAACCACACTCACTAGTGCTCAGCCACTAGGATCACGTTCACATGTGCTCATACACAGGCATGTCCAATTCATCAGATCTTCTTTCTCACTGCATTACACATGAGGGTCATCTGGAGTTCATCATCTCAACTCTCTGCTCAGAGGAGGCTAATACATCCTTTCATCTCTGTCTCAAAACGATGCACCCAACTCATGGGATTTTTCACACATTCCCTTATGCTCAACCACAGGCACGTCCAACTCATCAGATATTCTTTCTCATTGTGTTACACAGGAGAATCATCTGGAGTATCATCTCAACTCTCTGCACAGAGGAGGTCAACATTCCAGTTCTGCCTCAGATAGGAATCACATACCCATCTCATGGGCTCTCTCTCTGGTCGTTTTGATCAGTCTGTGTCTTGGAGGATGTCTCACGCAGTTGTAATCATCAACACAACACTGCAACTCTTTGACTTCCTTCACCTTGAGAAGGTGTTTAGGGTATCGAAGAAGCAGGTAATATCTAAGATTAGATGTGGATGCAAAGGAATTATAGAATTTGAATATATTCTTTATAGAAAACAACTCCTCCCATGGTTGCAGATGGGTGTGGATGTATTATAAATGTGAGAAACACCTAAGTCGTGAGAGATAAAATGATTTTGATTTTGAGTTGGACAATCTCAGGGCTCAAATGTAACTTCATGCTTATTAGACACCCATGTTCTCATTGTGCCTTGGAAGATACGCTTAGGCGGCTTACGAACTTTCACCCATAAGCCAAGTTACTCTATAACTTTCAACTCAAAATCATTACACATTTGGTATTGTAGCAAAATGCAATTATGATACTGTATATAAAATGTCTCCCATTTTTTGTTTTCACAAAATTAATACAAAATCCAACTAAATTAAAATACAAACCCATTTGAAACCCTTACTTTTATAATACTAAGTAGTAAGTTCCACATGTCAGTGGACAATGCTTGAAATCTTTGAGAGAAGGTAAAGGAGAGATGTTTAGTGCACCTCCACATCATAAAACTTGATATAAAAGCGGGACTTGTCCACTGATAGTTTAATAAAGTCCAAAATGTCTGCAATCGTTTCACTCAACTTCCCATTCACACCCGACCGAAGTCCTCCAATGGACACCACCTCTCCATATGATGTTGGCTCTTCACTGCCCCCAAATAATATGGGGACTAGTAAAACCATCACATACTGCAACCACAAGCATGAATGACATAAAGACTCGCCCTTTTAGTAAAACCACAAACATACATTTATGACTCTCTTAATCAAGCTTATCATGATTCAAATTAATTCATGTTATGTATCTCTTTGTAATCCCTATCACAAGAAACTTAATACAACGCTAACAGACATGTCACACGCAACAATGCCCACTAATCATTGCATTGTTAGGTGCATATGGATGAAATACAATGCAGAAGGGTTCTTACTGATTTAGGCTTGCCAATGATTATGGCCACACTCTTGTTGGCATCCTTGAGTATATCTGAGTCGACCATGCCATCCACTAGAACATTGGTGCTCAAATTGAGTGTAGGCATCATTAATTCATGATTTTGCAGAATGACTAACCCTGCGCCATTATACTTCCGCTTGTTTGTTTCAACTGCCCTCTCTTTTACAAAGTCTCTCTACATTCCCATGGTGGGAGAGTGGGGTATGAGGTGAGAGTGATATAATAGAGTATTTCTATTCTCTTCCCATGTGGACACACGACCATCTCATTTGTCAAAAATAACCAATTTGTGAAAAGTCCATGTGGACATTTCATAATGACCTCAAGATGTCGTGTGATAAAATGTCACATTTTGGAGTAAATCCATTACCAACAAAAAAGAGCGAAGGGCATGCGTAAGATGATGAGGGATGTTGGGAAATATTAATCGCAGGTTTAAAATCAAAAGTTTCAACTTCCTTTTTTTCTACCATGACGTGGATAAGGCAACTAGTATCCCCTTTATAAATTGGAAAATAATGAGAATTAGTTATCGGGAAGGTTTCATAAGGGATTAATTATCATAGAAAAAACCACAGGTTTGGATGGAAAACAATGAACGAGAGTTATAGTCCAGTCTGGCCATAATCCATTAAAGGCGTCATGCCTTCATTGAAACCCTAGGGCTATTCAATCTTGCAGAAAAATGAACTAAAATTATGTGGTTACAGATGGAGAGAGGGAAGGGCAACCGATGTCACTCTTTCTTTCACTTGTTGTACCCTTTGACCGTGGGATAAACATCTGCCCTTCCATATAGACATGTTATCATTGTAGAAATTTCAGACCCCAACCTGGTTTCAAGTCGCAATGAGACAACATAGTTTAATACCCAACCCACATTGCAGAGAATAACCATGGAACAACACAGTATTCAAAACCACAACACCAAAATAATATCTTTATTGACAGGAAACAATGTTCACTTGCCTCTTTGAGGGGACAACCTCCATCAAAGCAACATTCTATTACAATGATCTTCAAGACAAGACTTATCATGCCCTCGACTCCTATTTATACTAAATTTATCTACCAAAAGAACAATCTAGAGGAAGATCTTCTAGAAGCGAAAGCTTCTATTAGGTCTTCTTACATTTGACTTATTCTTCCTTGTTACTAGGCCTTACTAATATTGGCCTTTATTACATGGAAAATATATTATTCTACCTACGTGAGGGGTTAGGGAGGTTAAGTCCCTGACATGTCCTCCCCCTTAAAAAGCAACCTTGTCCTCAAGGATTGAGATGAGGAAATTACTGCAGAATGGTAGTTGGCTTCCATGCCACATATGTTGGAGATGTATCTTTCCATTGTACTAACACTTCCTTGATAGGGTGTTGACAGAGACGACGCTCATGCTAGTCCAATATTGCTTGTGGATGCAACCGGATGGAGCCTTGTTCATCCAACTCGGGAAGACTAGTTTGAGTTTGGCACATAGTTCCCATCACCTTCTTTAAGCATGAGACATGAAAAACATGATGGAGCTTAGAATGACTGGGCAAAGCTAACTGATAGGCCACCTATCCCACTCGCTTGAGAACTATATAAGGACCATAAAATATGGGCACCAGTTTTTTACAATGGTCAACCTTGAGTGAAGTCTTCTTATAAGTTTGTAGTCGAAGAAACACCTGGTCCCCTTTAGCAAATTGATGTCCTAAGTGACCTTGATCTGCTTGTAGCTTCATGCAAATATGAGCCATGACTAAATTCTCTTTGAGGGTACGGAGAATAACCTCTCGAATTGTAAGAGTTTGGTCAACCTCCTGGACCTTCAATACACCGAGCATGTATGAAAGAACTGAAGGTGGATTTTGTCCATATACTGCTTCAAAATGAGTCATGCGAGTAGTTGTATGGTAAGAAGTGTTGTACCACCATTCAATTAGGGGTAGCCATTGAGCCCACTGATTTTTCCTCTCAGATGCAAAACACCTCAAATATATTTCCAAACACTTGTTGACAACTTAAGTTTGGCCATCAGTATGGCGATGATAGGCAGTGTTGAGAGGCAATTGGGTTCCCTATAGCCTGAACAATTCTTGCCAAAAATTGCTAGTGAACATGGGATCTCGGTCAGAGACAATAGAGTGATGCATGCCATGAAGTTTGAAAATATTATCCATGAAAACTTAAGCCACTGTGGATGCGGTGAAGAGATGTTGTAGAACACAAAAATGAGAATATCTGGAAAGATAATCAACCACCACCATGACGACTATCTTATTGCCAGATTTAGGTAGGCCCATTATGAAATCCAGAGATTTTCCCTTCTTGTAAATGATCTCATAGCCATAGACGAATAGCTTGGTTGCCCTTTTTTGTTGCTTTAGGGAGGAAATTCCTTGTTCTAGAAAATATTTGAGGCTCTGGTGATCAGTTTTAATCTGGAAGCGTTTCCCTAATAGATAAGGATGCCAGAGTCCACTGCATGCAGAATAGCTAACAATTCCTTTTTATAAATTGATTGACCCAAATGTTTGTATGAAAGTTGTTTATTGGTGAAGGCCAAAGGCCTACCCTCTTGCATGAGGACTTCCCCAATTCCTTTTCTGGAAGCATCACATTCCAAGACAAAGGTCTTGGTGAAGTCTGGAAGAGTTAGGACCAACGTCATGCACATAACCGCTTTCAAGGCATGGACGGATTGATCAGTTGTTGGAGTCCAGTTGAAGGAATTCCTTTTAAGGAGAATCGTGAGAGTTGCTTCAATTTTTCCATAATTCTTAACAAACTTGTGATAATAACATGTTAAACCCAGAAAGCCACGCGAGCTCTTAAGATTTTTAGGGCAAGTCCAATCCTGCATAGCTTCAATTTTCTTAGGATCCACCGTTACACCATCCTTGCCAACAATATGACCCGGGTACTTCACTTCTGAGGCGCCAAAGGCACATTTAGATTGTTTGAGGAACAGTTGGTGTTGAGAGAGGAGATGCAGAACTTGATCCATAATGGAAAAATGGGTTGTCCAAGTTTTACTATAGATGAGAATATCATCAAAGAAAACTAAGAAAAAATGACGGAGAAAAGGATGGGAGACATGATTCCTGAGACTTTGGAAGGTTGACGAGGAATTACAAAGGCCAAAGGGCATGACCAAGAACTCATAGTCACCCTCATGAGTTCTAAAGGTAGTCTTGGGAATGTCTTATGCTTTCATAGGGATCTGGTGGTAGCTAGATCATAGATCAAGTTTAGTAAAGTATTGGGCATCGCTCAATTCATCCAAGAGGTCATCAATGATAGCAATGGGAAACTTGTATTTGATGGTGACTTTATTGGGGGTATGAAAGTCTGGAAACATACGTTGAGTACCTTCTTTCTTGAGTACCATGACCATAAGAGAAGAATAGGGGCTGGTACTAGGATGCATAACACCCACTACAAGCAATTCCTGCATGATTTTCTCAATTTCATTCTTCTGGGCAAAGGGATGATGATAAGGGTGAACATTGGGAGGGAGACTGCCCTGGATAAGTGGAATGGAATGATCATGAAAACCACAGGAAGGGGGAAGTCCCTAGGGTGTGGAAAAAACAACTTGGTGTTTGGATATGAGAGATTCGAGGTCGGGATGCACATAGGGTGTCTCAATTGCTTGAATAGAATGGATTTGGGCGATAATACATGAATGACCTTTTTTGAGAAGATTTTCCATGCAATGGGAATTGATGATTACAAGGGAACCTGTTGTGATGCCTTAGAAGCGATATGGTTGTCCCTCCTTTTGGAATTGCATGGTTAATTCCTTAAAATTTGTGAGAATGGGGCCGAAAGTGCATAACCATTCAACACCCAACACAATGTCACAACCACCCATATCGATGGAAAACATATGAGATTTTAGGTGGTACTTCCCAATTTGAAGACATACATTTTCACAACGCCCACCACATTTCATGGAACCGCCAATAGCTATCATGATTTGAAAAAATTTCACGGCACAAATATAACAATTGATTTCTTAGGTAATGCGGCAGTGAATAAAATTATGGGTGCTTCCATTGTCAATAAGGATGATGACTTTCCTATACTTAATATAGCCAATGAGCTTGAGGTTTTGAGGAGCAGAGAAGCTTGTGAGGGCATGTAATGAAATCGGTGGTTCAACTTATGGTGGGTCAGCGGCCGGAGTAGTAGCATCGAGAAGGGGTAGCTCTTCAATAGGGGGAACTTCAGCTTCCTCTTCATCAACATCCTCTGAAATGACCATAAAATGCTTTTGTTCCTAACACTTGTGCACGGGAAAATATTTGTCATCACAATTATAACAAATACTTTTGAGTTGGCGTTTATCCATTTTTTCCCGTGTTAACTTTTGGACCTTGAGAGGAGTGGCCTAAGGGGCAGGTGGGTTGGGTTTAGGGCGGGGAACAAAAGTGAGTTTTTTTATCTGGACCAAAATGACATGTTGTGCCTCCTTGGCATGCCTAGTGGCTTCCAACCAAGTTGAGGGGTGGGGCATGACGACCTGGGCATAAATTTCATACTTTAGGCCATTGATAAAGCATTCGCTGAAGAAAGTGTTTGTCATTCTCTCCATTTGGAAATCCAAGTGCTCAAAAGAAAAAATAAAATATTCTACTATGCCAGATTGTTTCAGCTTGGTCAAACATCCTAAATGGTGTGTTTCTGTGTCAAAGTGTTCATACATCTTAGCAAAAAATTGTGACCAAGTAACATACCCTTGCCATGCATTGTGACACCATTGCCACCATGCTATCTTTTCGGATCCAAATAGAGAATTCCATAACGAACCTTGGTTAACTCATCAGTGATGACATGTAGGGAGAAAAAATGTTCCATTTGAGTAACCCATGCTTGTGGATCCGAGCCATCAAATTTGTTGACCTTGAATCTGGGAAGATGGGGGTCATGAGGTAGGTAGTTTGAATGCTAGGGGAGAGGTTGATTGAGTCAACACCTTTAGTATAGAGAGGGGGGTCAAAGGAGGATGTAGCTTGAAATTTGGTCATTAATTGGTGAAGCATGGAATGGATTACATTAATTTGGCCACCTAGTTGGTCTTTGACTTCACCAATGGTGCTATGAAGTTGGTCTTGGATGATGTCTATTTTTGCATGAATGGTCGAAATGTCCTTGCTTAGTCTATCCTAAAGGGCAGCCAGATTAGTACTTAGTTTCTGATTAGTTTCTTCTTGGCAGGTGGGAGCCATGATGGAAAGTGGGGTGGGTCCACGGGGTCAAAGAAAGACTTGAAAATGATAGGTATGAAAACAATTAGGGTGAAAAGGGAATCCAATGAGATAGGGCCCTAACAAGGGGGTCAAAAGGGGAGTGGGACCACATGAAAAAAAAAGGTTGAAAATGATAGGTATCACTACAATCGGGACGAAAAGAGGAATATAATGGGCTAGGTCTCAAATAAGAGTGTTGGCATGCCGCAAAATTTTTATTTTTATTTTTTTTAACTCCAACGGAGTTATACTCCTATCTGAATAATATTGTAGTGTTGAAAGGCCCAAATTCTTAACAAGAAAAAATGTGTAGTAATTCCGCAACCAGAAAGCAGGAGGTAAAGTTGCACGACAATAAATCTTATCTGTTATGTTTATGTTTCCGTCCCAAGGGTTAGGGTATTTAGGGTTTCTACAAACAAGGGTTTGCCCTATGCTATAGCTCTTTGATATATGTGTGAGGTCCAATAGTAGTACTCAACACAATATCTCAAAGCACCAACTAAGGAGGCTAGATCGTGCCCTTAACCATACTACCTAACTACCCAAGTACTAGAGAGTGTCTTCCCGAGTGTTGTTCTTGGTGGAACTATAACAGTCAGGCGACCGATTGGTTTATCTACAGAGGGCTTCAAGATATCTAGGCCAATCTGTATACAAGTGTTGTCTGATGCGCTACCACTCGAAGCGGTACCAACATGGGTTACAACGGTGGCCAACAATGTGCGTTTAAGTACCACTTGTATTTCTTGCATCTATGCTTCCCCAACCACATATTTATGTGTTGAACGACATATCTTTGTAGCTTTAAGACGTCAGAATACATCTCTACCTTGAAAAAAATAACCCATAATTTTCTGCCAAGGAAAGTGCTTTGATACCACATGTAAGGTACCATATCTATTATAATAACAGAAAAAACAAAAATACTGCAGAGAATAACAAGGGAACAACACAGTATATGAAACCACAACACCAAAATAATATGTTTATTGATAGGAAACAATGTTCACTTGCCTCTTCGAGGGGGCAACCTCCAACAAAGCAACACTCTATCACAATCATTCTCAAGACAAGACTTCTCATGCCCTCGACTCCTATTTATACTAAATCTATCTAACAAAAGAAAAATCTAGAGGAATATATTCTATAAGAAGAAGCTTCTATTAGATCGTCTTACAATTGGCTTATTCTTCCTTATTACTAAGCCTTATTAATATTGGCCTTTATTACATGGAAAATATAATATTCTACCTACGTGAGGGATTAGGGAGGTTAGGTACCTAAAAATCTCAATAGTTGTACTGTCTCCCTCGATTTGCATGTCAAACTCTTGCCTCAGAATTGATTCCAACCACAACAAATGTGCCTCTCTTCTATAGCTCAACTCTCTCTCTCAAGTTCTTTCTAAATCTCATGAAGAATGCCAAAAGTGGGGCACCCTCCTTTCCCTAATTCGACCTCATGAGGGAAGTTGAAGAGTCATCTAATCCAACGATGGAAATTAGACTAGATGGGCGATGGTGATTAAATGAATTTTTAGTCACCCACTTCATTAACTTTCATAAAGTCACTTTAATTTCATATCTCATGAATTAAATGCACTAGGGACCACATTGGACACTTTCTCACCCCTAGGCGCCTAGGTGATGAGAAACACTTGTCCTTGGTACTTTTTAATTTAGTTTAACACTCCCTCTTACCAAGGAAAGTGTTCCTCACCACCCCAAGCTTATCTCTGAAAGGTGCAAACTTGTCTCTCCCCAAAGATTTAGTGAGGATGTCTGCCACCTACTCATTTATGGATATAAATTGTAGCTCAACTGCTCCTCTCTGAACATAATCCCGGATGAAGTGATATATAATATCGATGTGTTTATACCTATCATGGAAAACAAGATTTTCAGAGAGTTTGATGCAACTCTGATTGTCACAGTAGATCACCGTGGGTCTCATTTGCACACCAAATATCCCAACCAACAACTTACGAAGCCATATAACCTCACAACTGGCTTGACTGGCCTCCATATACTCAACCTCTGTAAAACTTAAAGCCACTGATTTTTGCTTCTAACTGAACCAAGACATCACTGTTGATCCCAATCCAAAGAACGAACCTAAGGTACTCTTCATGTCACTGACACATCTTGCCCAATCTAAATATATGTAGTCAATCAATCTGACTTTGTCCCCTCTCTCGTAGTTCATGCCATAATCCATCGTACCCTTAAGGTACATGAGCACATGTTTTGCTGCCACCCAATACACTCTCCGAGGCTCCACCATAAACTGACCAAGAGAGTTGAGAACAAAACAAAGATCTGGTCTGGTGTTGACCAAATACATCAACAAACCAATCAATTGATGATAAAACACAGGATCAACCAACTCTGAATCAAAATAATGAAGCCTCTTTTAGTTGGTTATCATGGGTGTGGACATGAGCCTACAATCCTCCATTCAAAATCTCCTCAGAATGTCAACAACATATCTACCATGTCCCAAAAAAATGTGTCAAGTCTCCTACCAAACCTCCAATCCCAAGAAGTAGCGCATTAGTCCAATGTATTTCATCTCGAACTCTGAAGCAAGCCTCTCCTTGCAACCAACTATGAGTCTCTCAGCCCCTGTAATGAAGAGATCATCCACATATAGCAAAAAGAATGACAAGATCCTCCCCAACCATAATGTAATAATGGTTGGGATCCACCTCACTCTTCTCGAAACCCATCTACTGCAAGTATGTATCTATTCTCGAATATTAATCTCTAGGAGCTTGCTTCAGCCCATACAATTCCTTCTTCGGTCTACACACACGAGAATCTCTCCCATGCACCTCAAATCCTGATGGTTGCTCAATGTACACCTCCTCCTCTATGAGACCATTCATAAATGTGGTTTTTACATCCATTTGATGGATCTTCCAACCCATCTCTGTTGTAGTGGAGATCATTGCCCTAATCGAGGTATATCTACCAACCAGAGTGAAGGTCTCATCATGGTCTACTCCCTCTACCTGTGAGAACCCCTAAGCTACAAATCGATCTTTGAACTTCGCAATGCTGCCATCAACAACATAGTTGATCTTGTAGAGCCATCTGGAAGTCACCACTGACTTCCCCTCATGTCTCGAAACCACCTCCCAAACATCATTCTTCATTATGGAATTGTACTCTTCCACCATGGCGTCCTTCCAGACCTACTGACCTACTGCCTCCTCAAAAGTGTAAGGCTTAGACTCTCTAATGTTGCTCACCATCACAAGATAGATGCAAAACCTCTCAAGAGGTTTACTCTCCCTCGCAGTCCGCTTGAGATTCCCCACAGATCCTTGTGCTTCCTTCAAAGTGTCTTGAAGCCACTTGGGCTTCCTCTTCTCTGAAGTAGCACCATGTGGAGAGGACTCATGTGAACCAGTAACTTGAGGACCAATAACCTATGACCCTGTCACCTGTGGACTAGTCGTCCCTGAAGCAAGTGGTCCTGAAGTCTGTGTCACAATGCTTTGTGAAGGACTCACCTAAGTCCAAGGGGCTGACTGTTCCCCCTGCTCCATATCTAGTGATCTCCGAAAGGCTCTATCCTCCTCAAGTATCACATCTTGTCGCACAATTGTCTTCCTCAAAGAGAGGATGTATATGCAGAAAGCCTTCGAGGTCTTGTTGTACCCAACAAATATTCCCTTCTTTGTCATGGGTTCTAACTTTGTCCTCTTCTCATAAGGGATGTGTGAATAGGCAAGGCACCCAAAAATCCTAAAGTTCCCAACCTCAAGCTTCTTCATAAAGAAAGTCTTCTCATGAGTCTTGTCCCCCAAGACTCTGTGTGGACTCCTATTCTGCAGATAAACTGCAGTGTTGCAAACCTCATCCCAAAGAAATAATGGTAGCCCTTAATCATGTAACATGGCTCTTGCAGCCCCAACAATGGCCCTGTTCTTCCTCTGAGCAACCCCATTTTGTTGCACGTTGTAGGGAACTGTCACTTCTCTCTTGATGCCCTCCCTATCACAAAAGTCACTGAACTGATTGGAGGTATACTCACCCCCATTGTCAGATCTCAACACTTTGATTTTCTTCCCTATTTGGTTCTCCACAAGAGATTTGAACTCTTGGAACCGTTGAAAGACCTGTCCTTTGGTCTTCATGAAGAAAATCCAGGACTTTCGAGAGAAGTCATCAATGAAAGTGATATAATACAAAAATTCACTCAAAGAAGCAGAATACATAGGACCACATACATTAGTATGAATTAGATCAAGAATACTTGCTACTGTGTTGTCATTACTTAGAAAAGAAATCTTGGCGTACTTCCCAAGAGCAAACCCCTTGCACACTTCTTGGTGCTCTATACTTAACCTTGGCACTCTAGTCATAATCTCTCTCAATATCCTTAGAGCCCCATGGTGCAAATGGGCCATCCTCTTATGCCATAACTCACAAAGGTCACTACTGTTGGTACTATGCATCGATGCTCTAGCTGGCTGAAACATGAGCTTGTACAACTTCTCATGCCGAATCCCAATCACTTTGGCCAAAGAGACACTAGATCTCTTGGGACACAAGAGCGCATGCCCATCATGGAACAATACTTCATATCCTCTATCCTCAATAGTGGAAACCGACACCAAGTTCTTCTTCAAGCCCAGAACATATAAGACATCTCTCAACAACATGGGAGGTAGAGACTCCCTCTGAAATGATATTGTCCCACTACCAACTACCTTGACCACCGAGTCATCTCCAAGCACCACCTCAAGATCTCCAATCTCTGTGAGATCAGTGAAATACTCACGAACACCTGTCATATGGTGGGAGGCACCGCTATCAATGTACCAAATACTAGTAGATGATACTCTAAAGGAGAGACACACCAACAATGAATACTCCTTCTCAAACCTATGGGTAAACTCTTCCACATATGTTGAAGCTGCAACCTACTTATTCTTCTTATCATGACACTGTCCAACATAGTGTCCAAACCTGTGACAAGAAAAGCACTTGACTTTGCTCATGTCTTTCTTCCCTTCACCTTTTTGCTTGTTCCCTCCCTTGGAACCCTTCTTGGACTTGTTCTTGCCTTTAGCTGCAAGTGCGGCATTCTCCTCTTCATTACCAGTAGATGAACTCCCATGCACATAGCCTCTCCAACTTTCCTCCTGAATGAAGTCATCCCAAAGACAATCTCACTAGGGAATATTTTCCCTTGTTGCAGTGCCCTAAATAAAGATAGACCATTGTTTGGTTACCCCATTCAAAGCAGTCCTCACAAGTTCAGTGTCAGCAACAATCTACCCAACAACACCGAGTTCATCCCTCATCTGAGTAATCTTGGTAAGATAGGTGGCAACACTTTTAGTCTTGGTCATTTTAATGCTCTTCAGTTTCTCCCTAAATACCATTTTCCGATTTTCATTAGAACTATGGTATAGTTTGGTTAAGGATTCCCACATCTCACAGGCATTAGACTTCCCAGTCACATGTGGAATCACATGGTCCTTAATGGCACCAAGGACAATTATTTTGGCCTTAATGTTCTTTTTGGTGTAGGCGGCCAAAAGGGTAGCATCCATAGGCATTGTCACGTGATTCGTTTGTGATTTCTCCACAATATCCCACAACTCACACTCCTGTAGAAGCAACACAATCTTCTCCTTCCATGAGCTGAAATTAGCAACTCCATCCAACCTATCCTCAACCATCAAACCAATGGCCATTGACCCTCTCAACTGAAACACAAGCCCATAATTTTCTGCCTGGTGAAGTACCTCCTCTTCTCAACAAAATCCTTGTTCTCTGTGACTGATATATTTTTGTCTTTCCCACTTTCCAGCTCTGATACCATGTAGAAATTTCAAACCCCAACCTGGTTTCAAGTCTCAATGAGATAACATAGTTTAATTCCCAACCCACATTGTACTTTTCAACAACAAATTAATTAGCAGTAAAATAAATGCTCATAAACTGAAACACATGAAGTCTGCTACAACATTTAAAATCAGAAATAAACACACCCATAAATTTTCATACAGAGATTTTTGGTCAAACTTAGACCCTAGAAAAACCCACAAAGGGAAAAACAGTTATAGAGGGGCTTTTATTATTATTCTGAGCTTAGAGAGGAATTCTTTTACAACAATATATTTTCAGCAAACAATGTACAGACTTATCTCAAATCCTGAGCCTAGCAACCTCCTCAATTTCAGAGCCAAACTTTCTCAAAATATGCACCCATATTTTCTGTACTAACAGTACGGTCCAGATCCTCGATTTTCATGCAAGCTTGTTGTACAATATGTCTATAAAATCATGCCCAACAATACCCTCGTTTTCTGTGCCAAATCTGATATGTGATAGCCTTGGAATGTGTGTCAATCACTTCAGAAACTCAATTGTACGACCTCCTCGAATTCTATGCTAATTACCAGTTGTACGACCTCTTAGAAATTAGTATTGTACGGTCTTTCAACTGTTGTACTGTCTCCCTCGTTTTGCTTGCCAAACTCGTCTCAGAATTCGTGCCAAAAACAACAAATGTGCCTCTCTTCTCTAGCTCAACTCTCTCTCTCTCTTAAGCGCTCTCCAAATCTCATGAAGAATGCCAACAGTGGGGCACCCTCCTTTCCCTAATTCAACCTCGTGAGGGAAGTTGAAGAGTCATCTAATCCAATGGTGGAGATTAGACTAGATGGACGGTGGTGATTGAATGACCTTTTAGTCACCCACTTCATTAACTTTCATAAAGTCACTTTAATTTCATATCTCATGAATTAAATGCACTAGGGACCACATTGGACACTTTCTCACCCCTAGGTGCCTAGGTGATGAGAAAGACTTGTCCTTGGTACTTTTTAATTTAATTTAACAATCACGGTTATGGTAACGTGTGCAAATCTACATCTCCTAGCCATACATATAGGGCAAGAGAAAGGAGACCACATACATTGAAAATCCATAGAATGAATAAGGAGAATTCCAAGTACAAAGAGTGACAAAGGAAATTCAGTCGTCTCCTACAATGGCCATCTTATAGTTGATCGAGGAAATTAATTCATCTCCTACAATAGGCATCTTAAAATGGAGACTCAAGGTGATGGGTGCAAGACAAACACTACTTATAACCTCGAAGATA
>SNQJ01S0003830.1:122607-144445 GCA_010110895.2 Picea sitchensis
TATTATTCCAAAGCCTCAAGACTTTAGGGCTACCATGATTAGTGATCTCCTTCATTAGGACAATATATGAGATGATTGTAGGCCAAGTTTGGACTAGAGCTGGTTTCATTGATGATGTCCACAGCACCATAGGCGTATGGCAGGGCTGTCCTCTTTCTCCTACACTCTTTGGTATCTATATCAATGAGCCTGAAGATCTCGTCCATGAGTCCCTTGGTGACACAAACGATTGCATCCCCTTTGGGATCACCATTGCTATTCTTCTTTTTGCAGATAATATTATTTAATTTTATCATAAAATTTCATGTCTCTTAAGGCGATTTGATGTTCTCGTATATTTCTTTGACAATCATGGGTTACAAGTCAGCCATGGGAAAAACGAAAGTTATGACATTCTACATGTCTAGAAAAGGAGTCACTTTCAGTTGAGGTCCTTTATTACAGGGTTCAATGAATGGAGGTTGTGACATGATATCTTACTTTGGAGTGGTGTTCTTTAGCACTATCTTCACCCTGGCACCAGCAACTGAAGCACAATGGGTAAAAGGTACGCTGCTTTGACAACATCGGAGAGGCAAAGGTTTGTGAGATACAGTTTCATATTACCCAAACAAAGATTCACCTCTTCCATACTTTGCTAACAACTTCCCTACTTTATGGCTGTCAAATTCAGGATTCCAATTTTGAGAAAGACAGGATGGAGCTGCATCAAGAAACTCTTAGTGACAATCTTATCTAAAACCATTTGAGCTAGAGAAACTATTCCACATTCTATCATCCTAAATGAGTTTGGAGCACGTCCTTTGTTTCCTACTAGTATGTTGTTTCATGTGGTTGTAAATTGTAATGCTTCATAAAGTTCAATGCACGGCAAATACTTGATCAGGACATAATAGATATCCTTTTTTGGCTTTCCAATCCTCAATGCGATTAGCAACGTAGGGGCATGATTACAACCAGTACGCAAAAGCTACTAAAGGGATTCATGATGGGATCTATAAGGCCTACCTAAAAGTGACTTGATCAATCCTAAGGAGGCCCTCACTCCAAAACTTCAACATTATGATAATCGCTTTCTCTGTATGCAGAATGACCTCATTGTCATCCCAAGATGTATCAAATCAAAATTAACGTTGAGTTTGAGATTTCCAATGGCCAAGCTTCAAGTTTGCCCAGTTAGCTTCATATTAAGCTAAATCATCCCCTTCCACATGAAGGTCACAGGTGTAGACTCTTCAACTCAGAGCATGGGACTGACGATCATTTTGTTTTTAGATGTCCCATCTACTATGAGGTTTGCAGCAGACTTTATTGCTTGTTCTGTACGTCAAAATGGCTTGTTGAGGACCTTTATGCAGCACAATGATCAAAGATGTATTTTCTTGTTTATTCAAGAAGCACTTCATCTAAGACAAAAACTTCTCTGAGATAGCTCTCACCATATCCATTGCCAAGATTTGATTACATCCTACTTCCAACATCAAGGTGTGAATTGTAAAAGCCCTAGTGAACATGTGACTTCTACAAGGGTTGTCTGACAACAACGGTTGTCAAGGCCCCATCCAACAGCGAATCATACACTCATCTCTCTATCTTACTTTCTTTGGCCTTAAATGGTCGGGGAGATTGTCCATAGCTTCAAGGCTAGTTGAGCTTTTTGGCTTCCATTGCCTCTACAGCATTGTTTTTTTCCCATTCCCCCATACCTTGTACAGTTTGTAGTATCGTTGGTCTTGGACCTATCTTGATTCTTTCTCTCCTTTCTTCTGTCTCTTTCCCTTTCTTTTAATTTCTCCAAGTATTTAATTGGGAGGTGTGGAAGGTGTGGGAGGCATTCCCCTTACTCTATCTTATTATTGTACATTATATCCAGTCCTAGTGACCTTTTTGGCCATTTTAAATATTTATATTAATTTTAGATGTGAGCCTTGCTGTACTTCCCTTCCTATATCCCACAAATAAATGTTGATCAGTAATAATCCAGACGTTATAGGAATATTAAACCTCCGATTTATTTTAAGCTATAAGCCAAATACTACATTATCATTTTTTGTTTTACCTTAATTGATTTGATGAAATATCACATGAAGTTCATGGTACTACGATTCTGAGTGCCAAACTGATGCTATTGTAGGGTTTGAAGTGGTTAGGGTTATTACTTAAGTTAAACCTACTAACTTAGTTTTTTAGTTGGCTTTAATAAATGTATAGCTAAGCTCATTTAGTCTATCCTTGTGCTCAGCCTCGACTTTGTTAGATAGGTTGACCATAAATTTGACTAACATATGAAATTTCTAGGGAAATATGCAAAAGCTTAACAGCAAAAGTGTGGAGAACAAAATGTCCTGTTACATATGTCATGGATATGTAATGTATTTCTATTATTATATAGAAAAGAAATAAATTCTCACTTTTTCTAGAAACAGGGATGGATGGGGTTCACTATGGGCAGGAAACTAGGGGTATACATCTATATAAAACAGTAGGAACAGGGAAATGCAAGGAAAAGGTGACACCATAGGAAACAAGGGAGGAAACGGGAAAGGCAATTTCTGAGGGAAGAAGAAAGGAAGTTCTGTTGTTCAAAAAACACATCAGCCTCCACTGGTGTGCATTTTTTTTAATGATTTTATCTTGAATGTGGGTTACGTTATAGACAAAAGTGCATTAGTTCAGTATGTTCCCAGCCGAAAACTGTCAGAAACTTCAAGCTTCTTTGCAATACACACAAGGCGCTTTCCAAGTCATCACAGAAATGTTCTAGAAGCAGTTTCCATGTCCGGGATGGTTTCCAAAACCAGAAATCCGTCCTAAGCCTGCCAGAAACTGCTTCCTAGATTCATAGCTTCATTTTGTTATGATCCAATTCCCTACATTTAGAACTTACTTTATTTTATATTATCCACATTATCAATCAGCCTATGATCCAATTCCCTACATTTAGGACTTACTTTACTTTATATTATCCACACTATCAATCAGCCTAGTGACATATGCCAGGATTTCTATGGGCGTCTTTTATAATGACATCACAATTTTGCATTTTGCAGCTATGATCTATGTCATAAAGGGCTATAAATACCCACTCAATCAATTTGTAGTCACCAAGGCTGTGGAAACAGAAGGCTCTTTTCAAAAGAGGTTCATAAGACAGGGACTTGTTGTGACATTTTGCATTTACTCATTCATATTTACTTCACCTACAATTAATCTATTATGTTCAAGGCCATTCCTTTAACTTCATGCATTCCATTCTTTCATATCATGCACTATTCCAATCTTTGTGTACCCTTGATTCATCCCATTCTTTAATTATTCCATGCAAAGCTATGAGTGGTAACATGCACATCATAGCATTCAGGCCATATCCATGGAGCTGCCATAAAATCTGTCATTTCAGGTTCACTTAGGAATTTTGACAAAGATTTTGAGGACTTGTTGGCAGGTATTGGAGAATACACACCACCGTTAACTTCTAAGACAACATAATTGCTTGAAGATTCTATTGGAAACAGATATTCATGTTGGCCTTCCAAATAATTGGGCTCCATTTGACCATGATAGGATCATTGCTCTAAGGCTCACAAAGAGTAAAAAGATGATCTGCAGTTAACAATCATATTATTCCTTGGATAGAATATATTTCAAAGTTTTTTTGTTATTGGCCAGAATCAAAGCATTTCCAGCCATAGAGTTAGAAGACTTGAAATCAGTGCAAGATAGCGATAGAAGTTAAAGTCAGGATTAAAATTTAATTCTAGAGGTGGCCTGTAACAATGCAAGTTTCAGAAGACTAGAACAATGCAGTCAGTCACAATTGATACAAGGTAAGCAATAATAGGCCAACTCAGCCAGAGGTTGTTCGAACAGTCATAAAGGTATGTATGAAGTGGCAGAACCTGTTCCTCATAAAACATTTTCGCAAAGATACACATTTTATACATTTACCCAATTTTTTCCTCTCTTGGTTATATTGCCTCTAAAATTATTTTGTTTTCCACGCACTCCAGCACACTCCTGGGAATTGACAGGAAGCTAGGGCAATTCAACTTGCATTAAACCGCAACTAGGGCAACTTCATATGCATTATTGATGTTTGACAGCCTTCTAGGGCAATGTAGACCCATGGAAGTGGCCTCAATTGACTGTGAATATTCTCAGCCTGCTCGCTGTACACATTTACAGCCGAATATAGTTTTGGTACAACTTGGTATGCTCATTTCTAATCAAGTTGAAAATTGTTTTGCAATGAACAAGGTTTTCGATGGCAAGTTCAACGGTTTTCCCCTGGGAATAGCTGAACACTTGATCAACTAGTATTTACGCCTTATAGTTATATAATGAAAGCATAGTCTGAAAGTGGGACTGGCAAACTCCCCCCTCTCCAGCGAACGGGGGTTCGAGATTCTAGCACTCCCCGCGTGGGTTTTGAGAGTTCTGCACTGACCCATCAAAATGTGTCCCCCACTACTGACCAGGTATATCTTGGAATGGTTGGCAGGGTCATGTTGTTAAAGGAAAAGGAAAAAATGAGAACGAAATAAAATGGAAAGGGAGAGAGTTGAAGGTATTGATCCTTGCCTTGTTGGTTTGCTGCTCCTACTGCTACCTGCTACCTGCTTTAGTGTGACGCCTACCCTCCTCCTTTCTATTTTCTTTCAACTTTAATATGCCACTTCTCTTCCTCTGAGGAGCTACGTCTACCGCACGATCACGAGTTATCAAACTCTTCCCTCCATTTTGTTTTCGTGGTTTCCTTCATTACGATGAAGGCGTTCTCTTTCGGCATTTTTTAAAGGGGACTACTCATTAGTGCACTTCGTCGTCTATATGGCCCTTACAACCGGTCAGGCGTTTTTTCTTTTTTCTAATCAACTAGTATACTCCGATTTAGGGGAAAGGAAATATCAAAGTGAATTGGGACTAGTTATGTTGTTGAAAGATGGTGGGATTTTGTATTTGAATGAAAAACGGATATTTCAAATTGTTCATCTTTTTTCTACATCTCGCAATCATATAACTTCAAATCTGAATTACTCCACAACGCATGCCCACATACAATAATCGTAAATGTGTGATTGCAACTATCGCAAATGTGTGATTGCAATTGCAACTTTTCCATAGAAAAATAGATCAATTACGGTTTATATGTTTAAAGTCTTTGTTATGAAAAAGACGGTTTTAGATAGTTGGTCAGATTCTTGATTTGGTTGCACAACCTTAAAGGTATAAAAAAGGCAATTTGAGTTTATTTTGGTGAACGATTGATTTTGTGACAAAACTCTAAAATTTGTATGATGTATATTTATATCTTAAATATAATTTATATGATGTTTATTTATATCTTAAATATATTTGATGTAAAAATAGTTGTTAAAAAAAAAATTATAAGTTTATATATGTGTGTGTGTGTGTTCAAATCGAGAGGGAGGTAGGGTATGTATATCTTCGTAGATTTTACCAGTTAAATCGTTGGGCGGAGGGAGTCTCATACACCAATTTGATGTCTGGCTTGTGACCTTAAAAATAGATTATTATTATTATATAAGTCTTATACACCAATTTGGTATGTGGTTTGTTGTGACCTTAAAAATAGATTATTATTATTAGTATCAAATTAAAATATAATTTATATGATGTTTACTATTTATATCTTATATATATTTGAAGTAAAAATACTATAATATATATATATATATATATATATTAAAACAGACTTTTTTCTTTATATTAGAAACTCGCTCTAAAACCCTCTCCTTACAAAGAGGAAATGACTATGTATATATAGAGTTTTTCCTAGACACAGGTCCGACATGGACTAGACACAAAGTGGAGATTCGATCGCCTGAATCCACGAAAGCGGCGTACAACAATCATCAAATTAAATCTACAGTGTGGAGATTATTTTTTAGGAGGAAACCCACTAAAGCCTCATACAAAGATAAAAGTAGAAACGACAATATTCCTTCACGGGAAAGGAGCTAAAAGACAAAGTACAAATGCCAAAAGTAAGATGCTTTTTACAAAGTAAGAGACCAAGCCATGTGAAGGCCATGTGAAGTATCAATTCTGATCATAATCATAATTATCACGGCTTAGTGGAGAATAGACTTCATCATCATTGTCATGGATGTCATTAGCATCATTAGGTATGGGTGGTACAATGCCTGGAACCAAATCATGCATCCAAATGGGTTCATGTTCTCGGAAACAGGCGGAGAATGGTGAGTGTTGCATGAAGGCATCTTGGAGATGAGTTGGTAGATAAACTTCTCCATAGAAATCATATGACGGAAAGAAAGCCAACTGATGATCACTTGTAAAACCCCAATTATAAAAAACACGTTTATACAAAAGATTGAAGTGAAGTGTATCATAATTTAAGGTTGCTTCTGCCATTTCGGTCTGCAAAACTGATAACAATAGCTGAGGAGTAGAATGCCTCAGGGCAAAAACTCTTGGTATATATTGTTGAAGAAGTAAATTGAACCAGAAGCTCCACAGTCTAAATGGACTCTGGATATCTTCGCAATACATGATGATACTTACAGTTCTATAGGACTTAGCAAACTGATGGACTGCAAAATAATCTATCCATCGTAGATCAGGATCAAATATATAGGCATAGTGTATGAGCTGGTGAGGTGGATGAGTATGCCCAAAGAGAATCCTATCATTGTTAACCCTTTGCCAAGTATAGTTATAGATAGTTCTTCCAGCCCAAGAATTGGCCCATTTATGAAGAATGTTCTGCTGGAGTTCTGATGTCAAGGTGTGTAGAAGTTGTGAAAAACATTCCCAACATAGTTGAACTGAACAATTTGAACATACAATAATGGGGTAGGTGGAAGAAGAGGTGTTGGAGCTTGATCCTTGATAGGAAAGCATTTTTAAATCTTTACAGGCTCCTTCTCTAGAAAGCATATCTGCCAAATAATTCTCGGCCCCAGATTTGTAGATGATGTCAAAATCAAAACCATCTAACCATAAAGCCCACCTGAGAACTCGAGAATTTCCTTGTTCAAGCAACCGGTGGTTATGCAACATACCTTTCATGTGCTTGAGGTCTGTTTTGACTGTAAATCTGACACTTTTCAGGAACAATCTGAATCTTTTGATTCCCTTTTTAATCGCCAAGATCTCTTTGTGAGAAGATGGATATTTTGATTCAATAGGATTGAATGTGCCTGATGCATAAGCACATACTTCATCTCTGTGAGAGTGTTTCTTAAGTAAAACCGATGCCCAGAAGTCACTAGAAGCATCAGTTTCCAGAATAAAAGGAAGATTCATGTTAAGCAACTACAAAGGTGGCAGATTTTGAATCTTCTCCTTGATTCTTCTGACAGTTGTGGTCATTGAAATATCCCAGCTGGATCTTGGCTTAAGACGTTGTTGGAGTACTTTTGTGTCTTTAGCCTGGTGTTCATAAAACTATATGATATAGTTCAAACACCCAAGAAAACGTTGAACTTGCTTTATGTCGGGCAGAAAATCTAGGAAACTGAAGTAGAGCTTTTAATACATGAGGTTGCAACTAGATAGTTCCTTTGGGTATATACAGTCCTAGATACTCAATATTAGTTTGGCATATTACAAATTTGTCTGGTGACTTGGAGAGTACCAAACCATGCTTAAAAACAAAAGAATGGAATTCATCAAGATGTTTTTTGTGTTCATTAACGTCTCGGCTAAAAATAAGTAAATCATCAATATAGACAAGAACAAAATTTAAAGGTTTGAAGATATCCTCCATACGCTTTTGGAACTCTGAAGGTGCATTAGTCAAACTGAATGGCATGACTGTCCATTGATATTGCCCCTGCGGAACCATAAAAGCAGTCTTGTACCTGTCTTAAGGAGAAATTCCTAGTTGCCAGAAACCACTCTTGAGGTCGAACTTGCTGAAAACATTTGCATGGGCAAGTTTTCTAAATAAAAGCTCTTTATGTGGCAACGAATATCTCAGAGGTAACAAGGCACTATTAAGTGCCTTATAGTTAATAACCAGTCTTTTCTTACCTCTCTTTTATTCAGAATGCTTGTTGACATAAAATGTCGGACAAGCCCATGGACTCATGCAGGGTTCAATAAGATGTCTGTCAAGTAGATGTTGGATTTCTTCTTGACACAGAGCTTGCTCTGAAGGACTCATGTTATTGGCAGATGCCTTCTGTGGAGTGTCCTTAAACCCTTCCTTGTAGGGGAGAGAAACAAAATACTTCTCTCTTGTCCAGAATGCATCAGGAAAGTCTGATGTGCATTCATCTTTTAGTTTTTGGACAATGTCTTTGAGAATTTCTTGTCCATGGATATCAGCATGTCTGACAATCTTCTTAATCTTTGTCAGATCTTGGAGAGTTTCTTCAATAGTATCTGGGGTATCAGGAGAGATACGTATAACATAGTTGGTTTTCATAGGAAGCTTACCTTCTTGTTGTTGTACTGTTAAACATAAAGAATTGGTATTTACGATTAGAGGCATGTGTCTTTTGACAAAATCTTGCCCTAAAAGAATATCAGCACCTGTATCCAAACTATACAAAGTAACATATGTTATTGTACCATCTAGGAGAAGTGGAAAATCAGGAGAGAAGTGTTGAATGGAGATAAGTTCTTTATTGACTGCTCGAAACTGGATTTGAGTTGGCTGTCAGTAATAGGATGGGATGGCCTTGTATTTGCAGCAACTACTCATGGCTCCTGTATCAACTTGGGCATCTAGAGAATAGGTTTTGTAACCAAAAACTTTAATGCCAACAGTTATGACCATGCGGTCTCCAATGAGGCTTATGTCAAGAGTGGGGAGAGAAGAATTCTCAGTTTCTTCGGGTGGAAGCAGTTTAGGAAAAAAATCTTGTTGATTTGATTTTGCTCAGGCAATAGTGAGAGCAGTAAACCGGGAGTTTAGATGATCCAATTTTGCTATAGATGCTTGGATCTGGCTGGCCAGGGTTTGCATCTGAGATCTTTTAAGGTAGAGATCATTTTCAACTTGTCGGATTTCAAATAGGATGTCAGCTTCAGTTTGTCTGGTTGGTCGAAATAGAATACTAGCATATTCTGGTTTGGACCATTCTTCATGAGGGATTTCATTCTCTTCATTTGTAAACTGTATACTCTGAACAGGAGGCAACTGTCTGACTAGATCATCAATCTTTGATTGGAGCCTATTTTTCAGAAGGAAGGTGCCAGGTGCTAGATTAGCCTTTTGCTTTTGAAGATCATGAATCTGTTGTTGTATGGAATCGTGAGAAGAGAACATGAAACAATGACTCAAATATGAACATTCATCATCAGAAGTAGAATGAATATTCAAATTCTTGAACTGTATCTCATCAATAATATTTGAGTCTGAGTCATAACTGTACACCAAAAATTGTTCATTGTCTGAACAGGAAGAATCTGTTAGATCCCAATCAGTAGGATTCTGATTAGTAGAAAATATTTCTGCTATCTTTACATGAGCTCTATTTTCTTTATTGGGTCATTTGTTGGCCCAATGATCCTTACTGTTGCAAATATAGCAAGTTGTGATTTTTCTTGGAAATTTTCTTCTCCTAAAGACATATTTATATTTCTGCTTAGGAGACCTGCCATGCTGTCTTTTATATGGCTTTTTGTCTGGTATGTTCCAATTATAAGATTTTCTCTTTGCAAACTTATCAGGTTTGGAACAATGGCATTCTTGTTTCTTTGAGTGCTTCTTTGGAATTCCTTGGAAACATCCATAATTATATGTTTCTTTGAAAGTATCACAGATAGCTGGATTAAAATTGAATTGTTTTTTCAGATTTTTCTTTGTTTGGTAAGAGATACATTCATGTTGGAGTGCAATAAGTATCTGTTGGTGCAAAGCAACAAAATATAAGGATTCCAATTGGATCTTGTTTATGGCCAAATATCTGTTAACTAATTTAGGAACTTTTCCTGGCATTGAAGCAATATAGTGCCTTAAGTAGGCAATATTCTGATGATCTGCTATTTTGTACAACATGGTTTGCATTGTACAGTAGTAGTCACAGAGCAAGTCTAGATTGCACAATCTTTGGCTCATGAAGAGTTGTGCATGGTGCTCTGCATCAGGTGGAGCAACACCTAGAAATTCGTTTTCTAAAGCAGTAAACATATTGCTTAAAGGATCTGCATCATTCATTATTTCTTCTTTATTTTCTTGGGAAAGCTTTTCCCACCATAATTTTGCAACCACTGTAAAATCCCATGAGATTTGGGTTACAATATCTGTCCAACTGGCTTTTGTTTTAGCTCTTTTTTGGAGTGCCCATGCATTCAATTTCTAGAAGGCTTGAAGGATTTCATCCTGGTCCATGCAGTCAAAGTTGACTAGCAATGTATTGCCATATCCTTTGGATAAATCTAGGTTTTCCATTTTCACATCAATCTCCCCAAGATTCTTAGTCCATTTTCCAAAAGGACTTTTGTGGGAGGAATAGCTGATATCTGGGCCAGAATTTCTTGCAGCTTTATATGGAAAATCATATGATTCTTTTCTCTTTGTTTTCGCTGCAAATGATTCTCCTATTTCCTCTAGGACAGGTCCAACCATTTTGATTTCAGGTTGTACTGGTAGGACTACTGGAGAAACTGGATTGGGTAGATCATTTCCAAGAGTTGTTAATTTGGAAGTTAACAACTGGGTTTTTTCTTGTACAAGGGCTACCCCCTTCAAAAGTTTCTCAAGATGGAGGAAGTCCGGATGAAAAGAGAAAGATTTGAGGTAGAGAGAACGAAGACCGACAGAATTAGCTGATCGAGAAGAAAGGGTACTGGAATAATTAAATTTGAAACCTTTTGTATCAACACGGACATAGTCAGGCGGAGAAACTAGTTTGGGTACATCAGTTTGGAATCGAGAGATAACAAGCTAAATAGTGGAGAGTTGTGCAGTTATTTCATCAAGCCTGCTTGTTATGGCCTCTTGGCCTTCTTGAAGTGTTTCTACAGAATGGTGGAGCTTCTTACTATGCTCCGTCAAGGTAAAAACATCCTTGGATACTTCATCAAGGTTCTGGGTCAAACAAACTGACTGGTAATTGATATAATTTTGAAGTTTGATTTGCTCAGAAGGTTTTGCTGCAGTAGGATGATGCAAATGGATGAATTGGAGATCTTCTTGCAGTGTTCCATTAGAGAACTGTGGAATGTTGTTACTAGGTCCAAGGGACTTCTGTGGAAGTAATGCAGAGGATGTTGGCTCTCTAGAAAACATTTTGAGTTCAGGAGCTGCTTCAAGAAGTTGTTTACAAACTGTGCAATTTGCATGTTGGCCTCTGTGGGTAGGTGACCCTGAATTTGGCGCAATTTGCATGTTGGCCTCTGTGGGTAGGTGACCCTGGATTTGGCATAACTTGGTATTTAGAAGTAGAAGGTTTGATAAAAAACTCACAAGAACTACTAGAAGTGGAAGACCATTGTTTATGTATAGGGGAACGATGTACAAACTATCTACTAGGAACTGGAAATGGTGTATCTACAGGTGATTTTGAGGACTAACTACGACGAAGTTGTTGTAATAGTTGCGAGTTGGTGAACCGCAGACTACTGTTTCCATCAGGATTTGGTGTTACTCTTAACTGTGTGGGAGTTTTCATGGCCAACTGTGGATATTTCTGTGACAGTGGCTGATAATCACTACTTCATTCTTCTGGTAGGGTAACTTGGATGAATCCCAACTCAAGTGGTGTAGTATTCTGCCCCTTTAAGAGTATATACAACATCAAGTTTGTGAAGAAATGTGGCTTCACACACTTCTGTTAGATCTACTTGACATGAGATAGATCATATGTTGATGATAGAGAGCCATATATAAAGCTCCTTAAAGAACCCAGAGCTTCCTAATGGCTTGTCACACAAAGAGACAAAATTTTCTTAGGTCAGAGATATGATGCAGAATAAAATTGTTTATTTGCAGTACCCTTCTCCACCTAAGGAGACTCTACACCAAACATTTACTTGGTGAAGAACTCCTTCCAGGTTAAGAGGGAGTATGGATGACCATTGGCCAAAACAAAATTCAGAGTACATCGGTATGAGACTTGGCTTGATGAAGAATGCCTCCCAGTCGAGAGGGAGTGTTGATGAAAGTATCTATGGGAGACATCCTCCAGCCTACAAACTTGTGAGATGTGGAACATAACAGCCTTCCTCAAGTCTTTCTTTAGCTTACAAACCTCAGAGAGAGAGCCCCCATGAAGGGTTCACAGGCCCTTTCCCAGACAAGAGTCAAGAATGTAAAGATGGCCTCCTCCATGATGTGAGAGAGAAGAAATACAGATGATTATACTGTGTAACGCAATGAGAAATGATATTTGCTGAGTTGGATGTGTCTGTGCCTGAGCACAAGGTGAATGTGTGGAATCCCAAAGTGCTGCTAGGTGCATAATCATGAGAACATAAATGAAGATGATGTGATGGCCTCCTCCTCGAAAAGAACAAAGTTGGGATGAGAAGACCTGCATGATCCCTCCTCGTTGGTGGCAGCGGGGAGCGGGTGATCAGAGAGGAGACGTGGCTTCATGGACGAGAACAGGTACATGTGTGAAGACCTCGTTCATCCTCGCGGATGCAAAGAATCAGATCTATGACATCCCTATGGGATGTGCCCCTAGTGGATGAGCACTAGTGGGTGTATCGATCCTTTGCTATATGTTGTTCAAGAGTCGAACCTACCTATAACCCTAATTGCAATGTAAATGATACACGTTGGTCCCACCTTAATGTAAAACATAATCAATGTAAAAGATAATCAATATAAAAGATAATTAATATTAATGTTAATATTAATTATTATAAATAATAAATGTTATATTTTTAAGTGGAGGTATCGGCCCGATGTACAATAGACACTTTAGTTGACTAGACAAGTCTAATAATATAAGTAAGAAGAAATCTTCCATTGTAGACAATAATAACACACTTCCTTGCAAGTTTGGAAATTTCAGCAGTACACTTCTTTGGGAAAAGTTGTGCACCTCTTGGGTGCTAGGGTTTCTAGGTTTCGTGCACCCTCTTGTGTGTCGGATATTCTTGGTGGTGAAAGGTCTTTCTTTGAAGAATATAGCAAAGGATTTGGTTGGGTTTTTCTCCCTTGTTTGAGAAGGGTTTCCGTGATATATCTTGTGTTCTGTGCATGGTGTTTCTTCAGGATCTTGGTTACCGCAACATTCTTGTTTATGGTTAAGACAGCATGAAATTGAAATGAACTACATGATTAATCTAGCTTATGGAAAATCAACAAAACACCCAAAAGAAGAGGGTCAGACGATTTTCCCTCGAAACCCTAAAAAGGGTCAGAGGGTTCCCTGTAAGAGGAGGGATGGTTTGTAAAAGATGAGACTTGGTAGATGCTTGTGCAATGGTTCTTTCAAGACCTATGCTTGATACCATGTTGATTTTTCATAAGCATTAGGTTAAGCATGAAGTTCATTCCATTTTATCAATTAACCATAACCATAAAATGTCAGCAGCAACCAAGATCACAAGAAGAAGCACTATGCACAAGAACACAAAATGTATCCTGGAACCCTTCTCAACAAGGGAAGAAACCCAACCAAATCCTTTGCTATATTCTTCAAGAGAAAGACCTTACCACCAAGAAATACCTAGCACAAAAGAGGGTACTCAAACCCTAGAACTCTAACGCCCAAGAGAGGTGCGCACCTTTGCCAAAGAAGTGTACTTTGCTGAAATTTCCAAACTAAGAAGGATATGATTCCGCAATGGGGAATCTTCCTCACTTATATTAGACTTGTCCTATCAATTGAAGTGTCTATTGGCTCCACAGGCCGCACCTCTCTAAGTCAATTATAATTTTATTATTATTATTATTACTATGCTCTGTGAAACGCCCCCCTCCTCGCTTTCGAGGCCGCACGGCCCTCAAACGCCCATTGGACCGTGATCAGACGATGTTTCGAAAGGGGAAACTTTGACTGCATCGGGACGACTATTAAGCTTCGGGCCGCATCAGTACCGTATCGGTAATCGAAGCTCAAGGGCTTTTAAAGGGAAATTGGCAAATAAAGCAATGTGAGGCCCCCAAACTTCCAATTAATTGTAGTTAAGGCCTTTTTTGCCTTCTCCAAATAGAATTAAGATGATTTCTCTCTGTTTTTGTTTTACCTAAATAAACTTCTAGATGCAAACCAAAAACCCTAAATCTTCTTCATTTGCTATAATAAACCACTTGCTTCCACTCATCTCCTCACACTTTCATTAGCAGGAGGAGCTTCCTACAACAACAAGTAGGAGATTGTGTGTGGTTTTAGAGAGCAGATTTCTTCTCTATTTGGTGAGTAGATTTTATTTTGTTTGGCTCAGCAAGTTAGCAATTTTTTTCTCGCTCTGTAATATACAATTTTTGCCTTTGTTTTGGTGAACAAAGTTTTCATTTTCTTCTTTTCCTGCAACATTCATGGCTTCTCAAAGTGCTATTTCATCTGCCCCTAGAGCTGCTGAAGTAAGCAGGCAACACGAATACTATCCTCTTTGGAGGCTACCAAAGTCAAGGCTATGGGTACTGTGGGGGTTCATGGAATGGAAGTGCAATTTATGCAAGAAGGATAGGACCTTCAAGGGCTCTCACAATAAGAGTCATGGCTCACATTTTGCATGAAGGTAAGGGTATTGAAGGTTGTCCACATACTCGTGATCTGCAGGTGAGGGATAGATTCCAAAAGAGCATGATGGGATGCTCAAAAAAAGTGAAGGATAATAGCAAAGATTGCTATGCATGAGATAGCTTCCTCCTATCTTGGGTGCTAGCAATGAGCCAAGGATTGTTCAAAAAGCAAGGAAGAGGAGGGTGCTAGATGTAGAAAACGAGATATCCAAAGGCCCTGGAGAACGAGGTGCAGCTACATACAACCGATTGATGAAGATGTTCAACAACCAAAAGAGAGAAGAAACAGAGTCAAGAGTGGCAAGGGCCATATTTTGCATGTGGCATCCCATTTAATGTGGTTCGTCCCCCATTGGAAGGATATGGTGAAGGTAATTAATGAGGCTCCTGGCTGCTCTCAAGGCCAAACTATGAAAAACTCAGAACAATGTTGCAGAAAGAGAGGTCATTGATTCATGATATTCTCAAACCGTTCCGTAGCTCATGGACCAGCACAGAGGTTTCCATTATCTCCGATGGATGTACTGATACAAAGCGGAGGCCCTTGATCATCGTTATTGCATCATCAAGCTCAAATGAACTATGTTCTTGAGAGCAGAAGATTGTTCTGGGGATGTAAAAGACAACAAATTCATTGGTTGATATTTTAATTTCGCTATTGAACAAGTAGGGCCAACAAATGTTGTGCAAGTTATTACAGATAATGCACCCATTTGCAAAAATGAGGGTTGATTGTTGCGAGTAGATATAATCATATTTTGGACTCTTGCATTGTCCATAATTTAAATCTCATTATAGAAGAGATCATTAAATGGATTAAGGAGCTCACAAGACAAGCTAGGGAGATCATTAAATCATCAATTAACCACCACCAGTCTCAGCAATGTATCGAGAATACTCCAAATTAGAGTTGCTCAAAGTTGCCGAGACAAGATATGCCTCAAACTTCACCATGTTGCGCCGCCTTGTTGAGGTCAAAAGTGCATTGATGAGTATGGTGGTGGGGGTGACTTGGGCCGAAAGGGAGATAGTCAGATCTGTGAGAGGAAGTATGGTGCTGAGGGTGTTGATTGATGAGGATTGGTGGAGCAAGGTAGAATTCTTGTCAAGTTTACTTTACCAACATTCGAGATGCAGGCCCAAACAAACCTTTCCTGGGAGAGATTTATGATGGCATGGATACCATGGTTGAGACAACCGTGGAAATTATTACACAAGAGGCTCCCACTCTGCTTTTTGTCAAGGTTGACTTTGTTGAGCATGTGAGGTCCACCATTGTTACTAGGTGGAATGGATTTAACACTCCATTGTACACTTTGGCACATGCTTTAAATCCAAGATTTTATGATGAAGAACTCGTTGCACAAATCAATTGGAAGAGGAAGGCCCCACATAAGGACAAGGAGGTGACCACAGGATTGAAAAAATCCTTCCAGAGGTTGTTTTCGTCTTAATTCTCTTAACAAAACAAATGTGAGGGCGTTATCGCACAGCTTGTAGCTAGTCAAAAAGGCTAGAAGGTAGAGGCCAAACTGCTGCACAGAACCTACCCCACCCAACGCCACCACAATGGGGAGGTTCTTCTATTCAGGGAGGTTAGCCCAGTGGAGACGCCCCTAAGAACCCGGGTTTTGAAGAGGCCAAAGTATAAAGGTCAAAGTAAAGTTCCTCCCTCACAAGTTACCACCAAGATCTTATAGTCCCGCTAATCAACCAATAATGAAGTGTAGCCCCAAATGAAAACACTTCAGTCTTAACAAGACAATAGCAAAACAATATATGCATGCTATAATTACGGGTTAGTACTCATATAACTATCCTACGTCAATAGATTAGCAATTATACCAATAGATATCAATGAGATCAAAGTTTATCAATATAGCAATGGAAAAATATCAATTCATCAATAAATATTGAGATGATGTAGCCAACAAATGTATTTAATCAATCCCTTTACTCAATAATGCTTTAAACACCATCTAATTGCTTATCAATAGAAAGTGTCACAATAAGATGGAATAACCAAGCATGATGTCAGCCTAGTTAGTATAGTAATTAGTTAGGGTTTCAAACTATAAAAGTTTTAAGAGCTGTTTGAGCACTATCACTTCAATGTTGGGGACCCAGATCGCCTAAGGGTAGATGGAGTCAATTTAAGAAAGAGGCACAAAGGTTGAAGGAATAGGCTAAGGACTAGAGGGAAGGGTTCTGCAGTGCTATAATGGTAGGGCCCCTGTAATCAAAACCCCGGGAAAGAGGCTCACTTGGTGTTGCTTGTTTTGGGCAAGGCCTCCCAATCATGCCACACGTGCTAACCGCCTCTGCCAAACTGGCTACACGCCAAGGTGATGTCAATGGCTCCTAGGTGACGCCCCGGGCCATCAACAAGGGAACGATCCACCTGGAAGTGGGTCAACTTCTAGGTTGGGCTCCGCCAAAGTGTCCCCATGGAACGCCCTTCTTCTTCTCGTGCAGCTCAATCAAGCACTGCCCCGCTCTCTCGCCTTAATGGGGTATCAACAACTATCCGGGATGGGCTCTCTTCTGTACCCCATGGGAGGCCGGACCATCATCTCCCCATGTGTACCCATTCACGTGGTATTTGTCCGCCGCATGGTCCTCAAGATATCAAAAACTTCACCCATGGGCTCATTAGTCACAAGGATCATAGCAATGTTAACCACATCTCATCATCAATATAATTGCATATATGCATAAAACCCCGGACATATCATCCAATAGCTCAAAAGATATTACAAAGACCTACAATACAAGGTCAAGAAAGACAAGACACCCTATTGGGCTAGTATCCATAAGGAAAGGAAAGTCTCCAAGGGGTAAGCGATCCAAGCCATGTAGAACGAGGTGATGTGGATAAAGGATGTCCAGACATACCTAGAGTGGAAAGGCAGATGCATGATATTGAATTGGTGGGTGTCTTTGTAGAAGGCGAATTGCACTGGCCATGGATGGAATTTTTTCCAAGCCCTTTCTTTGCCTTTTATTCTTTCTTTTCTTTATTTTCTTTTTATTTTTTTTATTTCAAGGACTAACTAGAGGACACTCAGCCTCATGTGGCAGGACTCAGAGTCATGCTGTTACCCACAAGCACTTTCACAGAGATGATAAGGTCAGCTCGCGATGAGACTTTCCCTTGGCTATGCAAACCAATGGTCATTGTTCCCGGCGCAGAACTATAGTGGCAATGCTCATGCTTGTTAGGCACCCAAGGAACATAATAGGTCGGTTCAGGATGAGACCTCCTATCCTTTGGCTAGGTCTTGTTTTGTTATTTTTCTTCTAGTCCCTCTTGTTTCCTACCGAGAGGCTTTTTATTGCCTTCCTGGGAATCCCTGGGCGTAGACATCTCGAGGTTTCATTTTTATGGTTTTATCTTTTAAATTAGTCACGCTTTTACCTTTTGGGTCCTTAGCCCTTCTTCCCACGAGATAAGGTGCAACCTCTACAAACAGATCATCCTAATGCCCAGACTAGGGAATGGGACAAGTGAGTGGGAGATAAGATGAAAAAGTGGATGATAAGGATGGGGAGTGCATCGATGGCTCTTTAGAAATCCCCCAGTTGGCAAAACCAAAAACCTATGGGTATAGGATTCCTAGGGCACCTAGTCAATCTCCCAACAAATGGCTTCACTGAAGTGGGTCAATGTAAGATCCAAGCAGTTGTTAGAAATAAAAGGAGTAAGATGCATATATCTAAAGGTTACAATGATCAAAAGTGACACATACCATGATACCTGGACCAATTACCTCATGGAGCAAGAGCCTTCTCCGATACAAGACCATGCCGATGGTGATGGATGCTGCTGCTGTTGACAAGACAAATCCGATGAAATAAGAGAAGGATGGGCCCTCCAGGGCCATGCTCAAGTCAATCCTGCTCTCGGTACTTCATGTCTAGGACCTGTGGGCCTCGAGACATGATCTCCTAGTTATCCCCATGAAATCGAGGATAACAGGGAGGAATTTGCTTGTTTTGCTGCTGGATTAGAGGATTTTGCAGACATGTCAGCTTTGGAGGAGAGAAGCACCATGGACTCAATTAAATGGTGGACTTGTCATGGGGCAAATGGTGTATATTTGCAAAGCCTTGCCACTCGTATTCTATCATAAGTGGCAAGCTCTTCATCAACAGAAAGGAATTGGAGCACCTATGGTTTCATTCATTTAGTGAAGTGCAACAGGTTGGGATCGCAGAAGGATGAGGATCTTGTATATGTGCATTCAAACCTTCACCTTGTGTCTCACAAGGGTGAAGAATATACAAGTGGACCTCATAAAGAGTGGGATGTGGATGCAGAAAATCCCGACTTAGAGCTCTCTCTTTCTGCTCTTGATATCGATGATGATGCAAGTGGAAGTGGAATTCAAGTTGCCTTTTCTTCCCATCAAGTCTCTAGTTCTGCTGAACATGCATCTTGTTCTATTTTTGATGATGAGGATGAAGATCATTATGATTATTGATATGTAATTGTAGTTGCCTTTAGCTCATGTTTTTTTTCATTTTCAACACATACAACCTCATTTATACAGGTTGATTTTGGATGTAAAGCCTCATCTATAAAAGGCTAATTTTGGATTTTGCTACTTGCATCATGTAATGAATGATATTCATCATCTATGGGAGTTAATATGGACATGGTTTTCCTTCTAAAATGTCATTTATGTGTATTATTATGTTTTTCTTGCAATATAATGCTTTATTTTTTTAAAAACTATATATATATATATATATATATATATATATATATTTATATACGACGCTTCCCTCCACGTTTCCATTTTTTGAGGGGATGTTTTGTATCGTACCGGTTTCGAAAACTCAGAAACGTTTCCCCGTTTCGTGCAACTTAGTATTATTATTATAATTAATATTAACCAGATTAATTATATTTTACATTTATTATTAATCACTTTAAGGTGGGGCCGACCTGTACCCTTTACATAACAATTAGGGTTACAGGTAGGCTTGACTCTTGAACAATATATATAGCAAAGGATCTGATACACCCACTAGGGGCACATCCATAGGGATGTCATAACTCCGGTTCACTGCATTACACAGAGGAATCGGATCTTCACATGTTCACCTATGCTTGTCCACAGACACGTCTACTCTACAGATCTTCTTTCCCACTGCCTCATACAAGAGAACCATTTGGAGTCTTCTCGTCAACTCTGTTTGCTCAGAGGAGGCTAATACATCATCTTCATTTCTGTTCACATGACGATGCACCCAACACTTTGGGATTTCACACGTTCACCTTGTGCTCAGCCACATGCACATCTTAACTCAACAGATCGCCTTTCCCACTGGATAATCATCTAGAGTTCTTCTCAACTCTCTGAATGGAGGAGGTCATCTCTACGTTCCTAGTTTTGTCTCAGGCAGGAACCACGTACCCTTCTTAGGGGATTTCTCTCAGGTTTGTAAGCTGAGAGAAAAACTCACATAGCTGCAATGATCCACACCTCACAGGTTTGTAAGCTGGAGAATGTCTCACATAGCTGCATTCATCAACACCTGTTTGATGAAAACACCTTTAAATCTGTACATATCATTACTTAGAACTCCTTGGGCTATAACTTTATTGTTTCTATTGTTAACTAAATAGTGCTTCTTGCTAAAAAGAACCGAAAATCTAATCTGTGATTTTATGGACAGAACAAATTTCCCATTAAACCTGGAACGTAAAGATCATTTTTGATGTTTTTGACATTATCACCTGAAATTCACATCTGCACTTCTCCTTTACCTTGCACTTCATGCATTCTATTATCACAAATACAATTACTTCATTTTCAAACCTGTCAATTTTAAAAAAGACTATTTATTTACCAGTGGTGTTTGGTTGCTTCAGAATCAATATACCCAACACAATATGAAGCAAATACATCTTTGTGTGTGGCCTTAAAAAGAAAGAAAATCAGTTTCAGGTTCATCTTGTTTGATGCCCTCACGGCTTTCTGCAAAATCACTTCGATGTCTACTTCCTCTACCTCTGCCTATATTTCTTCCTCTACCACTTTCTTTCAGCTACATGTCTTTGTTTAAGGAAACACTCTTCTTTAGTGTGATTATTCTTTCCACAATCATTACAATATTTGGGCTTTGTAGATTAAGAACTACCTCTGGAATTTTGTGCGCTGCTTCTCCAATTCGACTGCCAATTGTTGATCTTGCTTCTACTACAGTCTTTGTCTCTGCCTCTGTGTTTGTGTCCGGCAGTGAATACTGTGTCTGGGATGTCATTTCCATTTTTCTACAACCTATGCTTCTCCTGTATAAGAAGCCCTACAATTTCTTCTAATGTTGGACTATTCAATAAAATAGTAAACACAGTGAGGTTACAAAATTCTGATACATATCAGGTTGACTATTTAATAAAATAGCGATAAATTCCTTATCTTCAATTTCAGTGTCAATAGCCATCAAATAATTCCTGAGGTCATGCATCCTCTGATACGATCTTGTGGCAGAGTCTGTTTCTGTCATCTGCAGTTTTGTTTCTTAATGATTACTGCTCCTGGGGTTTGGAGAGCACATACCTGTTGTTTCACTGCTCCTGGGAGCTTTGTTACGTACTTGGGAGCAATGTTGCCAGAGCGCGGAGCGGAGCGTCATTTTCAAAAAATCCTCGGGAGCGAAGCGTCCCAGGGGCGTCTTATTTATATATATATATTTTTTTATATATATTGTATTTATATTAAAAAAACATGCAGAAAGACAAATTAGCTGCAGAATGTATGAAAACATGCATATTTGTACATTGTAACATTAAAATGGCATCCATAGTAGTAAGTAGTAGTACATCAATGATTAATCATTCGAGCATCAACCATCTAGAATCTAGCAATTACAAACTTACAAACCAACATACAAAATTTTAAGCCATATAATAGAAAGTAGACCATGGCATTAAGTTATGGAATGAAATCAGTCATCTAGCAACTGTCAACAATAACATGAGTCATGACCAAATAGTTATGATTACAAAATAGGCCATCTGCACTGAATTATGAAGATCGAAAGGTCGAAAACAATAAAGTTTAAACTGTGCTAGACTCTAGAGTCTAGTTGCTAAATGCTATGAATCTATCATCTATAGACTGACATGTAAAGTAATGAAGCGCCCCATGGAGCTTCCCAAGTGTTATTTTCCAACATCTTGGCTAA
>SNQJ01S0003830.1:205029-217022 GCA_010110895.2 Picea sitchensis
GACAGGACAAGTCTGGCGGAGAAGAAGAAAGATGGGCCCTCCAGGGCCATGCTCAAGTCAATCCCGCTCTCGGTACTCCATGTCTAGGACTTGTGGGCCTCGAGACATGATCTCCTAGTTATCCCTAGATATCGGGGATAACACCTCCAAAGGCCAAATAGTTGCAGAAGATAAATGGCCAACTGAGATCTTTGCCCATTGATGGACCAAACCCTCAAGCTGGGAGAGTTGCGCACCAGTTCCTGGCTGTAACTCTATGGAGATTTCGACCCTCTTCTTCCTTCCCTCCAATCAACCTCAAAACGCCTGAGAAGAGTAGATCTAATACCTCAAGACACTGTAGGAGGGTTCCTTTGCTGATAGAACCTCTTCAGGAATTGCACACTTCACTAAGGGGAATCATGGCATGCTCATAATAAATCATATCTTGACCCAAAGACACCACAAGTAGCCCAAGAAAGGCGCTATGGCCTCCACCAAGATATCTCAATGGCTAAACTCTCCAAATCCCCTTCTCTTTGGCCAGATCGAATGGATCTAGTTTCCCTAGTGCACCCTCTAGCTGGAAACCCTCAATGCTGCTCACCCCTTCTCTTCTGTACCTGTAGTTGATGTAGAATCCATCTGTGACTGAATAGATCTGATGTAGAATGGTGAGGGACGAATCTTTCACCTCCGTGACCAAGCTTGGACCAGGTTGGGTGGGATCTTTCACCATCGAGCTGATCTCCAGGGTTTGTTAAGTCAAAACCCCCAAGTGCATGGGCTCACTAGCAAGAAGCCAAATATCAACTGATAAACAACATGATGAGAGAATAGAGGCCCCTATCTCTCTTTTATCCTCCCTGCTCACCTTGTCTCTCCAAGTGACTTTTACTTTATTTAATTATTAATTAATTAATTAAATCACTTTAATTAATTAATTAACCATTTTACCTCTAAAAAGTGGTTTATCCCTCCTTGTGGCTTCTCTGGCCACTAAAAGTCACTTCTCATGATCCTATCCTGTAGTGCTATTCCTCCCGATTCCGATGAGCTATTACACTAAGAGGTTCCTCCAAGTATTATGCCCAATATAACCTCAGTGAATTTAATTAACATATAGCCCAAAATAACTCAAAATTACGAAAATCGTCGAAATGCAACAGAACCAAAACCCAGCTATGCATAATGGATCATGATGATGAAATGAGATGAGCGATGCAAGTCGGGCCCAATAAAACCCCTCAATAACTCCTGTACTCGCTACCACCCCCATCTGGCTACTCTGGTCAGCATAACACTCTGTAATACAATGATGTCCAAAAGTGGGGAAATTACAATCGAATTGACACTAAATACGGTAGAGCACTCACCTCCTTGGCATATTTCCAACATCCTAGGGTTTTTAGGGTTGAATTTGGGCATTATTGATGGATCAGACGGTTTGTATAGAGCACCCTGTGAATTTTTGTGTATATCATGATCCCATGGTCACATTTGATGGGATAGACACTTTATTTAGTGAGCGCTCCTCCTCTACTACAGATTTCCAACACCTCCTCACAATTTCCAGGTCATTTTTCAGCCTATTGGGGGAGGACTGATGATTTGGCATTCTTGGTGAAGGCACTTTGGATTTTTTTGTGTCTATCGTAGCCTCATGATGAAATTTTATCAAATAGACACCTATTTTGGTTGAGTTCCTTGTTCTATGATGGGTTTCTAGTACTTGGTCTAGCATATAGGGTGTTTTAGAACTTGATTATGGTGATTGCTGATGTGGCACCTTGAGTGAGGGCGTTTTGGGTTTCTAGTGTCTATTGAGGTCTCATGGAGATGTTATATAGGATAAACACCTAAATTTAAGGATTTCTCTACCTCTTCATGGTTTTCTAGCATCTTGGGGTTTGATTGGAGGGGCCAACCCACTCCTTGTTGCACACTTGAATCAAACACGAGAGTTCTTGGCTTCTTGGTTCTATTTTCATGTTGAGGTTGCACTTTATGGTTACTTTACACCTCATCTTCATGGAGTACTCCCTTGCTTGCACACATGGGGAGGCATTTGTCGTAGATCTAGGTTATGGATGATGATTGTTACACACATCGAGGTGGTTGATGACATGACACTTGTTCTATGGTGTTTATTTGATGATTGCCAATCTCCTACCTTGAGATCCACATCATCTACCTTGATCCATGGATTGTTTGGAGCCACACATGGCACTTGGAGTATTTCATGGCATATCTATTAAGGTTGGTTACACTTTGGAGTTTTGGGTTGATGACTTGGCACATTCCACTTCTTGAGGCAACCATCCATTTGATGAGGTCTCCTTGCACATGTTTCTATGCCATTTCTTGGGGACGCCCACATATTTGGAGGATTTCTACCTTGGGATGATGATAGCACGTGGCATTTGAGGATGAGGTTGCTTTGCACACTTCTCCATGCATCTTGATGAAGGTGTCCACACTTTGGACTGTCTATTTGGTCCTCCACAATGAATTCTCTCTTGGGATCATGTATGCATTGCCACTTGGACACCTATTGACTCATTCTACTCATAGAACAATCTAATCTACATGCTACACGTGTGGATAAGGTTGATTACTTGCACATTGTTATCACAAAATCTAGCACTTGTGCAAAGCCTTCACAAGATGCTTGACAAGTGTAACATATGAAAGTATTTGCCACTGTCACCTTAGCAATTACTTCCCTCTTTTTAGTGAAGGATTGAGATCGAACACAAGGGAGGCTTCCCTAGCAACCTCAGGGAATCCTATAACAAGGTCAAGTCAAATTTACGGCCTGTTGCAGTCCTTATACACACCTACAAACGTGGAGAAGTCTCCAACTCACTCGGTGTGTCCTTGGAGGCACAAACTTGAATCCAGACCCACTGTCACCTCAATCTAGATTCCTTCCGTCTAGGCTCACTCCTAGGGAAGCCAAGGGGGGTAGACCCTATTAAACTATGTGAATTATTATTGTTAAGGTTCTAGGAGTTAATTGAGTTGTTTGTTTAGGGAAACCCAACCCAATTACAAGCATCAAATGCAATGATGCAATTCCTTTTAAATGACATGCAAACCTCTATTTTATTAATCAACAATTAGACCAGTGCTTAAAGATTACCCAAAATTGATTTATTGAGATATACAACAAAATATAGCTATACAAGAAATGAAACAATGTTATGAAATATCTACACAAGTATGAGAAATAACTTTACACTTAGACCAATTATGTTCAAATAAATAAAGAATACATAAAATAAAGAATGCTTTGAAACAAGTATTCACATGAAAAGAATTTACTGAAAAGTAAATTGCTTGGAAAAGTAACTTGCTTGAAAAGTAAATTGCAAATTTGGAAAGTAAATGTTGTGAAGAGTATGTAGGTTGATTTTAACAAGTTTTTAAGTCTCTCTTGAGCTTAGAGAAATTAATGTGATAGTTGTAGCAATCTTAAGCTATGTGACTACCCCTAATCCTTATCCCTTCAACCAAAAGGAAGTGATGGGTGCTCAATAAGAAGAACAAACAAGGTTCTTCCCTAGCTCCACAGTTCAAATCCATAATGCTTGGGCGTTCACATGGAGGACACATAGTGTCGTGAAACCGTCCCCGACTTCGACCCTTTCTAGCCTCCCAAGTCACCTTTTTTTATGGTAGAAAAAACAAAAATTGGGTGCCTAATTAATCCAGCCACTCAATCCTTTGCCCTGTCTTAGTTAGCCAAGATCCACAAAGTGGCAAGGGGAGGGAATACAGGGCAGAAGGCGGGGCACCAATTTGATTACTTTGCAAATAAGTTGAAACTTAAATTAGCCTTCACGATGTTGCATGGATGGTAAAGCCAAGCACTATGCAAGGTGTGGGCAAAATTAAATAAATTAAATGACTTGAAATTAAAATAACAACCTCACAACTATGCACAAGATGGAGGACAAGCCTACCGGTTTTGGCCAAGGTGGGTAAATAAAAACAAAATAGAAAATTAAATTTTAATTTAGCCTTCACGATATTGCATGGATGGCAAAGCCAATCACTATGCAAGGTGTGGGCGAAACACTAAAACTAACTTACAAATTTTAGATTGGAAAATGAGATAAAGAATGCAAGCCCAAGAGACTCTCTTGGGCTGCTTACAATGCTTAGAAGGTGAAGTAGAGAAGAGGGATTGGCACTACAACTCTTGAATGGTTCCTTGAGTCTTTTGGGGCCCAAAAAATGCATAAATTCTCCTTAAACCTGCAAAAAATAGTAAGCTATCCTTGCTGGAAATTACTAAAAATGTCTTGTAACAAGTTGTTTTATGACAACACAATATACATAAATTATTTTATAAAAAATATGAACTTAAGAAGAGAGATTAAATTGCAATTTTAGATGAGAATAATGCTAGAAATTGATAGATATATGGCCGAAAATGAAAACATAAAACGTAAGAAGCTTTAGATGGCTGAAAGAATGAATTTCCAGATCTGAAATCCACTCCTCCAAGCCTTTGGTAACCTGCAGATTTTGTAAATCCTTGCTACAAGATACAACAAGAAGGTGAGTATATCCTAATAGCTTGCAAAATACTTTGCAAACCTACTAGAAATAACCCACAAAGATTAATAGTAATACTAGTACTAATCTATCCCAAGCAAAATACTTTGCTTGGGTCTCCAAGTGAAATAATGCAAATAAGGAAATACAACAAAATAATTGCAGCAATATTACCTCATAAGCAAAACCATAATATGGCTCGAAGAATACTCCAAGAGATACAAGAGATCCTCCAAAGCTTCTATTTTATTAACCAAGAAAAGATTGCCCAATGGCACCAAGAATCATAAGAGAAAATGGAAGAGAATGAGAGAGATGGGAGAGATTTTGGCATAATAGAGTTGCTGTGAGAATAAATGATCAAATGAGGAGGGGGAGACTTTCTTTTATATGAGGGAAAGAGGAGAGACCCCTCTTGGATGAATTACAAGTGTCACACATCCAAGAGAGATAGACAAAGTTAAGGCGGGTGCACTTTTAGGGTTTTGGAGCAAGTTAGGGTTTGAGGGGTGAGAAGAGAAGGGGGAAAACACCTTTACACTCATCAAACATGAAGTTAGGCTCAAGGAAGGGCGCACTTAGGGTTTTGGCACCCTTTTCACTTTAATTTTTAATTCTACCCAAGTTCATGAGCAAGAGGGGCACACTTTTCACTAGGGAGACATCACTTTTGGTTGTTGGCTAGGCATGGGGGTCTTCTAAGTGGATTTTCACTTTTCCAACTTAGGAAATACATTAGGAATTGTTATCCCCTATCCGAGCGATAACTAAGGATATTATGTCTCGAGGCCGACAAGTCCTAGACATGGAGTACCGAGCTTGGCCCTAGAGGGCCCATCTTTTCTTCAGTGCGTCCTATCTATCAACATCAACAACATCCATCCCATCGGCATGATTCTGAAGTAGCAATGGGTCTTGCTCTATGAGGTAATGAATCCAGGTATCATGGTATGTGTCACTCTGATTTTCAAAGCATTTGAATATGTGCACTGAACTCTCTTTTGTTTCATGACATTTGCTTGGAAATTATGCTCTTTAACTTGTTCATACCTGGGGGGGTGACAGTGCCGTAGTAAGTTGGTTCCCTTAGGGATGAGTTGCCACTAGGTGGGTCTATGAAAGGTCATCATCCATTCCTTCCATACTTACCACTTTTCATCATTATCCCTATCATCTTCCCCCTACCTTGGTTCGGGCATTGGGTTTGCCAAGCTAGTAAGGGTTGTACCTTGCCTTTTGGGAAGAAGGGGCTAAAGGCCCAGCGGGTAATAGTAGCTGGCAAAAGTTAAAATCCAAAATGAAACCTTGAGATGCTTCGCCCAGGGATTCTCGAGAAAGCAATAAATGGCTTCTCAACAAGAAAAGGGGACTCGTAAAAGACTCAAGATCTAGTTCGTGGATAGGAGGTCTCATCATGAGCCGACCTATTAGGTCCATGGGCATGTAGTGGTATGACATTGCCATTCATCTGGTCAACAACCAGGGTAGTGGCTCTTGGTGGCATAGCCAAGAGAAAGGGGGTCTCATCACGAGCCAACCTTCTCATTTCCGTGAAGTGCTTGTGGGTAACGCTGTCACCACTGGTCACCATGCCAGGATAGTGTCCCCCAACTATTCTCTTGAAAAGAAAAAGCAATAAGACAAAGAATAAAAGGCATTGAATGGGCTAGGAAAAAATGGCATCCATGACAAGGTGCAACTCGCCCTCTATAGAGGCACCCACAGGTAAGACTTACATTTCTCTGTTATCACTGCACCCGTTGCCCAAACATTCCCTAAACCGTTTCATACACCTACATGACCTAGATTGGTTTTCATCTGGGAAACACCCCAAACTTGAGGAGGATTAGCCCAATAGGACATCTTGAGACCCTCTCCAAACCTGGCTTGTTAAACTGTATAATTTCTTTGAGCATTTGCCTGGGTAAAGGGGGGTTTGATGCACATGTTTGGGTAATTTGATTATTAGATGTGATTGACATTGCTATGATCCCTGTGACTTATGAGCCCATGGAGGGCGTACTTGTTGTTGCAGGACCATGCCCAATGGACATGTACATATGGGGAGATGATTAACTCGGACCTCCATGGGGCTAAAAGACCACTAGATGGATGCTGTGACCCCAACCAGGGGCAAAGAGACACCAGGGGATTGCACCAAAGAAAAAGGAGGAAGTTCCATCAGAGACACTTTGACAGGCCTGGACCTAGGGGAATCTTGCTCTCCCCCCTGAACGTTGGCCTTGGTAGGCCCATGACGTCACCCAACGTCAAATGGACATGATTGAGGCAGTTGTGTACTAGGTGGAACGTGTGGCATCATTCAGAGGCCTTGGAAGGCCTAACGTTTTTCTCATGGAGCCTGACGTCCCACTTACGAGCCCCAATGTCAACCTAAGAGGGCATGACGTCATCTCTATTGCACATTTTAGGGTTTAATTCTTTAAATTTATGTAAAAACTGAATTTTTGATGTAATTTGGCCATGTCGGCCTTTTCTGACCTAAATTTTAATTAAAGGTCATTAAAACTATATAAATAGAGAGAAAAGACTCTCATTTTTTCATCATCTTTCACTCACACAAGTGTGAGGTCTGAAATTTGGCCCTATTTAAGGGTATTTGGCTGAAATTAAGTGGTGCACAACTTCTTGGAGAGGCTATTCTTGGTGTATTTTGGCATTTTTCATGGTGGAAAGTCTTCAACTAGGGTTTGTTGCTAGATTATTCTTGATGAAATAAGTAAATCTACAATTCTTCATTTATGTTTTGAATGGTTATGGTAAATTTGCTTGTTCATATCAAAGATTATGAAATTGCTAGTTTGAAATCCTAGGGGAGAAGCATATGTTACTATCCTTTTCCTTATAATTTTCCACCTACTTGAAATTGCTAGAGAACACTTCTTTTGAAGTATCCACTAGAGCCTTACTATTGTAGCACTCTAGTAGCATCACTTCATTTGCTTCATATATTTTACTTCAATTTTAATCTACGAAAGAAGGAAATCAGTAGGGCCTAAGGTTACTTACTTTCTAGCAATCTTTCCTTCTAGGGTTTAGACATTGAGGCCTTAGATTACTAACACCTCAATCATCTCATCCCTCCCTTTAGGTTATCTATTATCATTGTTGTTTTCCTCTAAGAGTTGCCACTGCTAACCTTGATTCCATTACCCTAAAAGGCACTAGTCAACTCCTCACAAGTGATTGATTGACCAAACAACTCTTAAACTATCTTCCCTAAGACTTCTACTAACTTTGAGCTAGACTAACTCACTAACTAATTTGCTGCTGTTGCAAAAGATTGCTACAACCATCTATAACAGCAGGAAATTCATCCTAAAAGCAAGATTAAAAGCTGATTAGACATTGCCATAATTGCTTTTGACAACTATTATCATTCTGTCAATTGAAGGCTATTATTTCTTGTCATTCTTAAAGCATTATTGAGGCATTATTGTTGTAGCTGTTGCTAAATATTCTTTGCTGTTATAAATACTTATACTGCTTCAGTTCTATATCAGCTTGTTTATCTTTCAAAAGTTTATGGTTTTATGAAGCATTGACATCATACGGCACTTGGAAATTGCATTTCTTTTCTACTTGTTGTCTTGTTCTGGGCAGGTACATTTAATTTATCTTTTGCTTCATCTCAGGAAAACCTTGGAACTTTTGATCAGAGTGACCTATGAGACTTTCTTATAGCTTTTACCTCAGCCTTCTCAAACCCCAGGTCACTGGGGACGTCTCCCTTTGTTTATTGTGATATACTCCTGAATAGAAAGAGGTTTCCTATTAAGGTGACAGTGATAGGTTATCCTCCTTGTTACACCAATTCGGTATCCACTTGTCTTTGGCTTTGGGCAAGTACAAATTGCGTGATAACATGAATCATTTCCCCACTTTCTCTCATGAGTTTAGTCACTTTTACAAAAATTGGCTTTTTTTACCTTAGCCAATTAAATGCTGACTTTTGACTGACTTCGACTCCTCATGGACAACGACCTAGCAAAACTTGTCCAATTGAGCTGAAACTTTGTCCAAGGGTGTAGGGGGTCATAAGCCATTTGATTTGAGTACTCACACCCCTACACAAAATCCCCAAGGACCAAATTTTTATATTTTACATAAAAAAAATTTAAAAATTCTCAGTTTACGGAAATTTTATTTATTAAAAAATCCTATCAAAACTTAATGGAATTCCGCAAGACTCTAGGAGATGTTTAGCATGGTCATTTAAAATACTTCTAAACCTTAGTCACCCCTTGGGCTCGATCATTAGAACGCCTTTCACCACTTTAGAGGATTTTGTGAGGGAAAAACTCAAGGATAATTAAATTTGCCTGGTAGGCAAGATTAATTAACTGAGGAAAAAAAACACTCGATGAATGGACTTCCCTAATGATAAAGTCCTAGGAAACTAACTAAAAATTGACTCATGCTAACATATTACACTAGTATCCCACGTAGGGGAGCGGGCATTCCGAGTACACAGCAAGACGTGCTGGGGAAAAATTGCCCTGCCGAGCCATAAGTCTTCAAAATATGTTGTACCACAAGGTACATATCTTCATGGTACATGACGTTGACCCCTAGTTGAAATAGGTGGTCAACACAACCTCCTATCTTGCAACAACATCCAATTGCTAGACTATAATTCTGAGTATCTTTGGCTACTATTTCAAGTAAGTATGCAACAATTAAAGTAAACCCTAATGGCTGTAGCAAACTTTTATAACAACAACAATAAATATCATTCGTTTCCTAGGGTTAGAGTTGGTAGAGTTAGTCAAATTGCTTTGAGAGAGAAAATGCTAATTCTAAGAGTGTTTTCATCACTAGGAGAGTTCTAGACTAGTGTTGTTGACTTTCTAGGGCTATGGAGTCAGGCATGCAATACTTTGAAGAAAGAATCAGATAATCAAGAAGAACGAGGTTCAAACCCTAAGGTGTAAAGCCTTTTGGGCCTTAGGGCCTAAGCCTTCAAGAGAGTGATTTCTAGGGTGCAAAGCCTCTTGGGCCTTTGATGTCGTTTTCCTTGCTCTAGTAACCTAGGTCAAGGATCAAATGACTAAGATCAAAACCCTAAGGTGAAAAGCCTCTTGGGCCTTAGGCTTTTGAATCTTAGCAAGAGACTAGGTCTCTTAATGCTTTCACCAAACTAGGACAAACAAAGTATTGAAGGAGAGAAATACTTATGTCTCCTTCCTAGGGTTTTGCTAGAACAAAGTAACATGCATTAAGATAGCAATTAACAATTATACCACGAACAAACTTATCCAATTAAAGAAAATTACTCACTTATTCAAGTCGCTACGCCAAGAGAAACCCTAGTTGCAACAAAGATCATCCAAGAAAGTGAAAAGCATCCAAACAATCCTCCTCCAAGAGTAGCGCACTAGATCCAAGAAACGGAAGAGAGATAACGAACTTTTTAAGAGCTCCCACTCACAAGAGTGAGAGAAATGATGATGAAAATTAGTTGGAGCACTAACCTTATTTATAAGGTAACCCTAACACTCAATTAGCAACAAATTGTCAACAATTCATCCACAAATTGTCAACAATTCATCTTACAAGTGGGGCGAACCCCTCAAATTAGCCTCTACATGTTAAAATATTGTAACTGCAAAGAATATTCTGCTTATTATTGAGCTATTATCTTATAGAGCAATCCCCTTTTGTGGATTGATCATGTCGGGCTTTGTATAAGACCAAATCCCCTTTTGTGGATTGGTCAAACCCTAATTATATGCTGCTAATTAAGAAGTTGGCCCCCATGCCTAATTAAAGTGGTTTTAACCACTAAGTGAGGATGTCGGCCCTGCTTGATGAAGAGACATCACCCTGTTAAAGTGTAAGCTATTATTAGGTTACCTTTCAATTTACTGGATAACAACAGCATAGAGAGGATCACTGAGAGAAACACAATCACAAGATACACAACATTTATCCTGGGAAACCCTCATGGAGAAGAAAACCCAACAAAACTTCCTTAATATAGATAGCCAATACAATGCCAAGACAATGAACCAAACAACACATAAATTCCTCTCCCAAGGATGCGCCTCTCTTTCTCTTCCTTCTTCCGACAACTCGTAACTGCAACTTCCTTCAATACTTGCGCACTAGATGAGTGAGCTGAGTGTGTGTCTAAATGAGGCGCTAGCCTCTCTTATTTATACAATCTGGGAGGTGTGAACATAAGTGTCTTTTCATTGGCAGGGCCGACTTCTCATTCTGGGTGGTTAGAACCACATTTATTTAATCTGGGGGCCGACTTCTCATTCTGCCTATTGCAATTAGGGTTTGACCAATCCGCAAAAGGGGATTTGGTCAATTACAATGCCCGACATGATCAATCCACAAAAGGGGATTGATCTAATCAATAATGACTATATTTTATCTTTTACTTTATCCACAAAAGGGGATAAGAATATTCTTTGTAGTTACACAATATTTTAACACACCCTAGCGCCTGCTAGCCAGTATAAATAAGAGTGGAAGGCGCCTCATTAACTCACTCACTCAAGTCACTCATATAGTGCGCAAGTTTGAAGAAGTTGTAGTTTCCAGTTGTCGGAAGAAGGAAGAGAGAGGCACATTGCTCAGTGTTGGATATTCTCTAGTGTTTGGTTTATTATCTTGGCATTGTATTGACAATCTATATTAAGGAAGTTTTTGCAGGGTTTTATCCCCCATGAGGGTTTCCGAGGATAAATGTTGTGTACCTTGTGATTGTGTATCTTTCAGTGATCCTGCTTGTTATCCCCCACTTTTAGGGATAATAAGGAGATTATGTCTCGAGGCCCACAGGTCCTAGACATGGAGTAGCGAGAGCCAAATCGACTTGAGCATGGCCTTGGAGGGCCCATCTTTTCTCCCTTTCAGCGCCTCCACTTTGTCAGCAACAGCAACATCCATCACCTCGACTTGGTCCTGTATCAGAGATGGTTCTTGCTCCATGAGGTAATGAGTCCGGGTATCATGTTATGTGTCAGTCTAATCGTCAAAACCTTTGAATATGTGCATCTAGTTCTTTTTGTTTCTAACGAGTGCTTGGATCTTATACTTATCCACTTGACCATGTCTGGGGGGAATGACAGGATGCCCTAGTAAGCATGTGCCCATAGGTTTTGAGTTGCCACTGGGGGGATTTCTGAAAAGTCATCGTCCGCTCCCGTCATACTTACCACTTTCCATCTTGCTTCCCACTCATCCATCCCATTACATTGGTCCAGGCATTGGGTTGGCCAATCATTTAAGGGTTGCACCTTGCCTTGTGGGAAGAAGGGGCTAAAGGCCCAGAATGTAAAAGCAACTGGCAAGAGATAAAAGCCTAAAAATAGAACCTAGAGATGCTTCGCCCAGGGATCCCCGAGAAAGCAGTAAAAGGCTTCTCAGCAAGAAACAAGAGGGACCCATAAAAATAATAAAACAAGACCTAG
>SNQJ01S0003830.1:217214-264942 GCA_010110895.2 Picea sitchensis
CTACAAAGGCACCCACAGGTAAGCCCTGCATTTCCCTGCTTTCCTTGCATCCCTTGTCAGGACATCCCTTATCCACCTCACCGATTTACGTGACTTGGATTTAATCTCTTCTGGAAACATCCCTTTTCTAGTGGACACTAGCCCAATAGGATGCCTTGTTACTTCCTCCAAACTTGCATTGCAGATTTGTATAATGTGTTTGAGCACTTGACTGGGTAAAAGGGGTTTTATGCACATGTTTAATAATATTGATGATTAGATGTGATTGACATTGCTATGATCCCTGTGACTTATGAGCCTATGGAAGGCGTATCTGTTGATGTGCAGGATCATACCCGATGGACAGGTACCACATTGGACAGGTACACATGGGGAGATGATTAGTTCGAACCTCCATGGGGCTGAAGAGCCCACTAGATGGATGCTGAGACCCCAACAAGGGGCAGAGACAGGACATAGGGGTTTGCACCGGAGAAGAGAAGGATGTTCCACAGAGGCACCCTGGCAGAGCCTTACCTAGGGGGGTTGTGCCCTCTCCACTGGAACGTTGGCCTTGGAAGGCCCATACCGTCACCCAGCATGCCCATGATGTCACCCAACATTGTGGACATTTTGGGGAGGCAGTTATGGTAGTGTGGCACGTGTGGCAGCTTGGAGAGGCCCAAGGAGGGATAACGTTTTGCTCTAGGAGGCCTATGCTGCCCTAAAAAGGGCTAATGTCACCCTAGAAGGGGCATGACGTCTTACTTTTGCTTGATTAGGGTTTAATTTATGACATTTAATGTAAAACAATATTATTTGGTAGTTAGCCTTGTCGACCTTTTGGTGACCTAAAATTTAATTAAGGTCACTTGGTATTGTATAAATAGAGAGCTAAAACTCTCTAATTTGGATCATCTTTCACTCACCACTTGGTGAGGTCTGAAATTTGCGCCCTCTTCTAGGGTTTCGGCTAAATTTCTAAGGCGCATTTGTTGAAGGAAGCTTGTTTTGGCTATTTTTGGCATTTCTCTTGGTGGAAGGTTTACAACTATGGTTTGGCTACATGAATTCTTGGTTTATGTAAGTGAATTTCTCCAACTCTTCTTTATTGAATGGTTATGGTACTATTTACTTGCATTTTGTTATTATAATTTGTTGAATTAAAACCCTAGGTAACAAGCACATGCGAAGGTCCTTGTCTCATGTCCCTACTAGGATTAAGAGCCATTTGATTTGCTGAAGTAAGATAGACCCTTGCCATAGCAACACTCTATCCATATTCTTCTAGCCTAGCCATTTTTTATCTTGTCTTTGAGCCAAGGAAGGAGAAAACACACTAAGGCCTAGGGTTTCTACACCTTAGTGAGCCGTTTTCCCTATGGATTGATTGATGAAGCCTTGCCTTAACAACACTTCTTCATCAAACTCTCTTGTCCTTAGCCATAACATCTATCACTCAAGCTAGTTGTTGTATTCTTGTCAATGAGCTGAAGGAGGAGAAAGCACTAAGGCCTAGGGTTTCTACAACTTAGTGAGCCTTTCTCCCCTAGGGTTTCATGTTTGGGGCCTTGCTTTAGCAACACCTCAACATTAAACCTCGTCTTAAGCCATATCTTTTCTTTCTCAAGCTAGCTGTTTTTTTTTTGTCTTTTGAGCTAGAGAAGGATGAAGACGCACTAAGGCCTAGGTCATCTACACCTTAGTGCGTCGTCTCCCATAGGGTTTGACTTGTTGAAGCCTTGCTTTAGCAACACTTCAACATCAAACCCTCTTGTCTCTAGCCTTATCACTATCATCACGACCCTTCAACATTTGTAGCCCTTTTCGACTCCATTTTCCCTAATAAAGCACTGTTCTAAGACCTCCATCGTTTGAGTACCTTGATCATACACACATCCAAATACTTTGAACAATTACTAATCTTTCTAACCCTAGGTTAGAATAACAATCACTAACCCTATTGCTGTCGTCATCTATTCATGCTATAAACATCTCTATGCAACATTTACTTATCTTTAAAGCAATTGAATGATTAGCTGAAGCGTTTCTCCTAGTATTGTTACATTGATTGCCATTCATCATTGCAAAGTTTCTTTAGCATTTATTGTGAAGTGATGTTGTATAACCATTGCTATTGTATAAACATTGATTTTACTTCATCAATATTATTGCTCAATTGCTTATTATCGGAAAGTCATTGATTATATGAAGTACTAACCAAGCAAGTGATCTTGCATATGCATAGTTTCTTTGTTGCTTTGTCTCGGGCAGGTACACCTTTTTGGTTATTACTTATCTTTATTGGCTGGTTAGCCGAGACTTTTTGATCGGTGGTGACTTGTGAGGGGGACTATCATACTTTCAAGCCTTTGCCTTCTCAAAACCCCAGGTCACTGGGGACGTCTCCCCTGGGCCTTACCTCCCTAAACAGAAAGAGCTATCCCATTGAGATGACAGTGGTGGGATAGTCTCAGTTGCGCCAGTTTGTCTTTCTTTCATCCATCCTTTACCTTAACTACAAACTGTGCGATAACATTGCTTATGCTATTATTGTCTAGTAAATTGAAAAGAACTTAATAGCTGCTCTAAATTTAACATGGAATTAGAGCTTGACTAAATAGAGCACCTTTCACTGGGTTACCAAAAACGTCACTATTGTCGTACAAGAAAATTAGGGCTTTTTGTTGGAAGAGAATCTCAACCTAAAAAGTACCTAGGGAAGTGCTCCCTAGCCTAGCGAACTCATTGGCAGCTTGAGCACACCTTTCAATGGCCAGAGCCTCCGGAAAGTGAAACCCTAGTTTTCACTGGTACTAGAAAACCAGGAAACCAGAACCAGTACCAGAAGTACCAGTCCAGATTTGCGTAGGCCCAATCTCAAGGGGCAAAATTTGAATTTTGAGAAAATTGACTGCACCAGGCTATTGGCCTCAGCCAAGCGCACCTCCTGGTAAGTTTAGATCTAAATTCTGAATACTTTCGTTTTTTGGTCATTTTCCCAGCTCCAGGTCAAGATGTCTGCAAGCACCAAGCTTGTTGACAAATTAGAAGGTATAGGATAACTTCCGTGCCTGGAAGTATAGGATTGTAACAAACTTCTGTTTCCTGCTAGCCCATGATATCGTGGCAAAGCTCAAATTGAAACATATCCAAGAAGCACTTCTTCTGTTATCTGCACTCCCTGCCCAATCTGAATCGATAAATCCATGCAGCTGTATATCATAACTCAAACGTGCCATTAAGACATTTCAAGGCTGTAATGTCCCTTTCCAAACAGGAGCTCCAGAGAGGAGGCTTAATGGTCTAAACAGCCCCGTTAGACTATAGCCAGGGCCAGAAAGGGGTAAACAGAGTTACTAGAGGTCACTCCAGCCAAGGGTGTTATAATTTGAAAGTGACATTGAGCTAAAAGTGGCTAAAAGTGCTTTTAAGCCAACTTGAGCTAAAAATAGAATAGACGAGCTGAAAATAGAGTCAACAACGATTTAAGGTTTCAAGTAGCTATAAGAGAAGGTAAAGTGACCTAATTCATCATTATACAGATTTTGACTTGTCAATGAGGAGAGAGGCACATCTCAGGAGAGATAGCTCAGTGGATTCCAGGAGGAATACACCAATGGCTGATTTTCGGTGTTGAGAGACACACCCTGGTCTCCGAGGAGATCACACAGGTCTTCCATCAGTCTTCAGAAACAGTTTCACAGTTTCCAACAACAAGGACACACTTATTTAGGGTGAGGGCGCAACTTTTGAGGAGGTATTGAGTCGACTTGTCCTATTCAGGGAGAATCCAAAGATTCCCTTCTGACCCAGTTGAGAGGAAGGCAAGGCGCATCTTTTGCCTGGTTTCTCGTCAAATTTCGACGGAGAAATCATCAGGGGCACATTTTCCAGCCGTTGAGGTTGCAACACTTGGGGAGGACACATTTGGGTTTCCCGAGCGATCATCAGATCAGATCCATGGAAATCCTTCCGACCCATTTCACAGTAGGTTAGGGCAATCAGTTTGAGACACATATCAGCCAATTCCGATGGTGGAATCAGTGGCGCGCAGTTTTCCAGTAGCAGAGGGGGCGCATTTCCCCAGGGGATCCATTCGGGGTCCAGGCTTACCAACAGATGGCCGGTTAGTCACTAGGACTGAGAGAGACAACAGGGCGCAATGTTTGGGACAGTTTCCAGGACGATCCAAGAGGTCTAGCTACCAGGGTGAATTTTCCAGACTTGCAGCAGTTGCCGTAGCTTGCAACAGATTCTACATCTCATCCATTGACCTCGCAACATTCTTCCAGTATCGGGTACTATTGTTTTAGTTTACTTATTGTATTCCGGCTAAGATCCTTTTGTCACTGATCTAGTCGAGTGGTTTATTTTATTCAGCCGAATTCGACATTTGTATTCTGCAGAGATATCATAATATAAGCTTTGTAGCCTTTTGTCGCCATTATTATTTGTATGCTCATTTATATGCTGTAAACAATTAATCATACACACATTAGCAGAGTTTCCTAGACTAGCCGAATCTGGGATATTACAAAGGCATGCTTTTGCAATTATTCAATTCTCATGGCTAGGTTCCACCTGGAACTATTTTCACAACAAAGCAAATATTTGGCTGAGTATTCTCCAAATAGATCAACGAGCCTTTCAATTGTTGATACAGGGACGTGTCTACTGGATCAAAGTCTCTCAACTTCTTCAGATCTGTCATCATGGGAGTTTGCCATGGATTTGCAATCCATTATCTTGGACTTCTAAAGAACCATTTCGATACACTTCCTCTGTCATAGGAAGTTTTCACCACGCTTCTGCTGTACATGAGAGGTTCTGCTCCAAGTTGCTTGAATCCATACAAGGTCTTCTTCCATCTACATACATGGGTCTCTTTCTGGTGTACCTCAAAACCTTGAGGTTTCTCTATATATACCTCTTCCTCAATTACTCCATTGAGAAAGACAGTCTTTTCATCCATTTGATGTAAACTCCAACCCATGGATGCTGCAAGAGACATAGAGGTACAACTGGAAACTGGAGCAAAGCATCTCATCATAGTCTTCTCCCTCCTGCTGGGAGAAACCTCTGGTCACGAATATTGCCTTGTATTTATCGATACTTTACAGACTTTCCTTCAGGTCTAGTCACAATTTCCCATGCATCATGATGGATTGATATTCTTCCATCATAACTTTGTTCCATTCTTTGTTCTTGACTGGTAGTCAAAGATCCTCAAGTGGTCAACACTTGGCTTCTTTTCCGGAGAAAGCTTCTTCCGGAGTCATGTTCTTCAATATACGATGAGGACTTCTATTTTGAACATATACAGCTGCCATAGTTGCTTCTCCCCATAGAAACATGGATAGATTCTGGTCATTCATCATTGCCTTAACAGATTCTTCAATGGAACGGTTCTTTCTTTTTGCCACACCATTCTGAGGGACAATTATCTCCCTCCTAATCTCAGATGCTTTACAAAAAGGCAACGAGCTTCTTGGAGGTGTATTCTCCTCTATTATCGAACCCCAAGATCTTTATCTTTTGCTTAGACGTTGGTCCACACACGTCTGAGTGAATGATGTCCAAAACTCCTTTTTGCTTTCCACGCTTCCATTAGAATTGGTACTTAGTGAGATCACCTGCCTCACCACTTGATGGAGTCATCTGCTCCTTGTTTGCAACTGTCACTATAGCTCCTTCTTAGAGATATCGCCTGTGACCTGCTCGGAACAAGAACAACGAGAGAAAAAATATCTCCAATAACATTTTCATAAGAGCATTTCTATGGTAACAAGGATGGTAGTCATCATAGAGTTATCAGGGTGACCTGCCCGGGAGCAAACAAGAAATATCTCTCTAGAGGAGATGTTAGCTCATCTTGCAAATAAGTACAATAAGCATCTATATCAATGGTATTCATATGCAATCAAGTATTCATTGCACCTAGCAATAATATAACCTTTCAAAGACTGCTTTCACAATTTGTAATGTAGCAACTATCACCCTTGATATATGCAAATTGGAGGCTTAACAATTTAATCAAACCTGGAACCTGAAGCCTCAACTATTATGGAGGGTGCGCTTGTTCCTCTGAATTCACTGGATCCAAGATTACAACTTGGACAAGCTCTCTAGTAGTTTCCTTGCAAACACACTCATGTTTTGCTAGATGATATAACTTGGATAACATGTACAAGTGCATACCTTTGAAATCTTGTAGCATCGTCCAACTTGTTTTCCAATCTGAAACTAGATACCATCTTGACAGGAAAAGATTAGAAACTGAATTCGAAGATTCAATGATTAGAACAAGCTAGAAACTCTAAAATTTCAACTTTGACGAGAAGTCAACCTTTGACTTTGACCAAAAATTCAAACCTGACGTTTTTTCTAGCTGAGGATACCAAGAGGTGTGCTAGGCTAGGGCACACTAGGATGTCAAGGAATTAGGTTAAACGCCTCACCAGAAGTGCCCAAACATAAGGGTTAGGGTTTTTGTTGCTGCTGCAAAAACCTGACTGCAACTGCAACTGCAATTAGTGCTACAATGAGCTTGTCAAATAAATTCCCAATCTACCTTCCAGTGGTTAGACTGTTTGAAGATAGTGTGGGCCATAACCTGTTAGAATATTCGATGTGCTCATTTTTCCATAGACAATATCTCAATATTGTCACCCAACCATAAGCACGCAGCGACCCCTGAGCACCATAACCTTAATAGATAGAATGATTCCTGAAGCAGTATCAGACCTAACAGATAACCAATAGATAGCGTATCTCTCTCTCTCCAAGAATAGCAGACCAAACAGAAAGTCCACAAACCAGAAACCAAGACCAAAAACCCGGTTGTAGTAGTTGCAGCTGCACTCCTCCAAATGTGCGCACCACTTGATTTGTGTGAGCTATGAGAGAGTGAATGACCAAATATGTTCAAGCACCCTCTATTTATAGTGCTCTTTGTCACCTGTCCAGGTTGACTTCTTCTTTTAGAGGCTAATACTTAAATATTAATTCTTTTATTGAGCCAACATGTCTTCTAGGGTTTCTACACATCTGTTTACGGTTTCTCTAGCTTCCGAAACATTCTAATCTAGTTAAACGTTATACATGGAGATAAATACTTCCCACAACTATCGTAACATCAACACATTGTACATACAAAACGTCACAACCAAATACCCAAGGAATATCTTGAACAAATATGATATAACAACAAAGGAATATCTCAAAAAAATGCTGATTTTATTTAGTTAAACCTAACCTGTTACAACTGGGTAAAAATGTTGGTAAGAACACCTCCCCACCAAACAAATATACTCAATACAATCAACAACTTACACCCATCAATTGATATAACTCTGCTACAAATAAAATCGACCTCAATAATGGAGAAAATCGATCCTCGTCTAGAACATAAAGTCTTCCCACAAAAGAAAAGCGACCTAGCTCCAAGAATGCGTTGTCCTCACTAGAATCAACCCCCTTTCCCAAAGAAATACAACCACCACAACTGGAATTCGTCCCACAAGAGTAACTCGGCCCCCAAGCTGAGAAAACGCAACCCACAATACCCAAAACAACAACCACAAGCTAACTTGTCCTCCTCAAGCAAAATCGTCCTCAACCAAAGGAAACCCCACTGCCAAATGATGAAATCTTAGCCATAATGAAGTACAATGAAAGATTCGTATGATCTCTCCTCTACAATCAACAAGGTTAGATAGTTTCATCACTGAACACAATCTTCTTCTCTAGGGTTTTTCGTCCTAAGAGCCAAAGCCACAAGAGCTCTCTCAATTTCGCGTTTAGAAAACAACGATGCATAATGAGAGAGGGCGCCCTCATTCCTCTTTTATTTCCTCGTTCACCCTTTTGCTGACCCTTTTACCCTTTTACACTCAAGTGACTTTAATTTAACTTTAGTAAAATCACTTTATTAATTTATTATCCCTTTTACTCCAAAAAGTGATTTATTTGACTTTAAAGCATTTTTGGGCACTGAAAGTCACTTTTTATCCTCTCCACCATTTAGAACGCTTCATCTCGATTCCAAGGAGCTATTACACCAAGGTACCCCTCTTAGATAAACTATTAAAATGACAACCTAGTGCAATCCATTAAATAATGCCCATTAATACTCCCAAATTACGGGAACGATTGAAATGCAACAGAATCAAAATCTGACTGTGCAAGAATGATCCTGATGATGAAAGATGATAAGCGGACCTATGAAAGCATCACATAACTCCTCCAAACCGCCTGAGCTCACTGTTAACCTCAAATTACCCCTCTTGTTAGGCTGACATAAATCCAGAAGGTCATCTACAACTGCAGAGTAAGGGAATCCAAAAATGGGGACATTACAATCTCTTCTTGAAGTTCTTGTTCTTCAATCAATTCTTCATATTCTTCAATAGGGTCAGAAGAGAATCCTTCTTGTTGAAGCGCTACCGTAAGTTCGTGAAGAATATCTTCATACCTTTGAGTTCTCGGGGCCCAACGTTTGAGAAACTCTCTAATGAGGACTTAATATTATTGGTTTCATTGATTGATGTTTATTGACAAAGTCAGTAACCCCTATGTCTAACATTTATCACATAGGTACTGTTATCCCCTATCCTAGGGATAACTAAGGAGATTATGTCTCGAGGCCCACAGGTCGTAGACATGGAGTACCTCGAGCCATATGACTTGAGCTTGGCCTTGGAGGGCCCATCGTTTCTTCAACGCCTCCTATCTATCATCAACAACAACATCCATCCCATCGGCCTTATTTTGAAGTAGCAGTGGGTCTTGCCCCATGAGGTAATGAGTCCGGGTATCATGGTATATGTCACTCTGATTCTCAAAACATTTGAATATGTGCACTGAATTCTCTTTTGTTTCATGACGTTTGCTTGGAAATTATGCTCTTTAACTTGTCCATACCTGGGGGGGATGAGATAGTGCCCTAGTAAGTTGGTTCCCTTAGGGATGATTTTCCACTGGGTGGGTCTATGAAAGGTCATCGTCCATTCCTTCCATACTTACCGCTTTTCATCATTATCCCTCTCATCTTTCCCCTACATTGGTTCGGGAATTGGGTTTGTAGAGGTAGTAAGGGTTGTACCTTGCCTTGTGGGAAGAAGGGGCTAAAAGCCCATAGGGTAAAAGTAGCTAGCAAAAGTTAAAAGCCAAGATGAAACCTTGAGATGCTTCGCCTAGGGATTCCCGAGAAAGCAATAAAAGGCTTCTCAACAAGAAAAGGGGACCCATAAAATAAAATAAAACTCAACATCTAGTTGGTGGATAGGAGGTCTCATCATGAGTCGACCTATTAGGTCCATGGGCATGTAGCGGTATGACATTGCCATCCATCTGGTTACCAAGCCAGGGTAGTGGCTCTTGGTGGCATAGCTAAGAGAAAAGGGGTCTCATCACGAGCCAACCTTCTCATTTCCGTGAAATGCTTGTGGGTAACGCTGTCACCACTGGTCACCACGCCAGGACAATGTCCTCCAACGATTCTCTTGAAAAGAAAAAGCAATAAGACAAAGAGTAAAAGGCATTGAATGGGCTAGGAAACAATGACATCCATGACAAGGTGCAACTCGCCCTCTACAGAGGCACCCATAGGTAAGACCTACATTTCCCTGTTATCACTACACCCCTTGCCCAAACATTCCCTACACCATCTCATGCATCTACATGACCTAGATTGGTCTTCACCTGGGAAACACCCCAAACCTGAGGAGGATTAGCCCAATAGGACATCTTGAGACCCTCTCCAAACCTGGCTTGTTAAATTGCATAACGTCTTTGAGCATTTGTCTGGGTAAAGGGGGGTTTGATGCACATGTTTGGGTAAATTGATTATTAGACGTGATTGATATTGCTATGATCCATGTGACTTATTAGCCCATGGAGGGTGTACTTGTTGTTGCTGCAGGACCATGCCCGACGGACAGGTACATATGGGGAGATGATTAGTTCAGACCTCCATGGGGCTAAAAACCCACTAGATGGATGTTGTGATCCTAACCAGGGGTAGAGGGACACTAGAGGCTTGCACCGGAGAAACAGAAGGACGTTCCACTAGAGACACTTTGGCAGGTCTGGACCTAGGGGGTCTTGCCCTTCCACCATGACATTGGCCCTTGAAGGTTCTTGACGTCATCATATTGAGCCTTGACGTCATCCAGTTAGGGTTTTGGCATGAGGATGACTTGGTTGGCACGTGTGGCAACTTTTGAGGCCTTTTGAGGACTCACGTTTCACTTTTGAAGCGTAGCGTTCCATGATGGGGCCTGACGTTAAAAACAAATTAGGGTTTTAAATTGTTAATTTTATGTAAAACTGGATTTTTGATGTAAATTGGTCGTGTCGACCTTTTTGGACCTAAATTGTAATTAAAGGTCATGATTATTGTATAAATACAGAGTTAAGACTCTAATTTTTATCATCATATTTCACTCACACAAGTGTGAGGTCTGAAATTCGACCTCTTTTAATGCTTATTGGCTGAAATTAAATGGTGCACAAGTCTTGGAGGAGGCTATCTTTGGTGTATTTTTGCATTTTCATGGTAGAAAGTCTTCAACTAGGGTTTGTGGATAGATTATTCTTGATGGAGTAAGTAGAAATTTGCAGTCCTTCTTTATTTTGAATGGTTATTGTGCATTTACTTGTTCATTTTGAAGATTATGAAATTGCTAGTGTGAAACCCTAAGAGAAAAGCACATGTAGCACCCTAGTGTGAAACCCTATGAAATTGCTAGTGTGAAACACCTCCCTTGAAGGATATACTAGAGCCCTACCCTTGTAGCACTCTAGTATCATTGCTTCATACATTTATTTCAAGTTTGATCTAAAGAAGAAGGAAATCGCTAGGGCCTAGGGTTACCTACTTCCTAGCATCTTTTCCTTCTAGGGTTTTAGATATTGAGGCCTGTTATCGCACGGTTTGTAGGAGGGGTTTAAGTAGGCTTGAGTCAAGGCTTAAAACCGGCGTAACAGGAGCTTCCCCACCCACTGTCACCTCGATGGGGGGCTCTTTCTATTTAGGAGGGCTAGTCCAAGGGAGACGTCTAACAGAGCTTCCCACCCACCGCCACCTCGATGGGGGCTCTTCTATTTAGGGAGGGCTAGTCCAAGGGAGACGCCCCTATGTAATCTATAGGGTTTTAGAAGGGCCGGGTTGATAATGGATCACATGAGGCCCTCACGACATCGCCAAAGTAAGGAGATAGTCACAGAAAAAGTCTTCCATCAATGGCACCTCGCTTAAGTAGACAAGACAAATAACTAGAATATATGCCGCAGTGGTTGGCATCAAGATATTAATGACTATCTTTATCATATATATGAGCAAATGATTATGTGCTATTGACGGTTAATGATGCATAAATAAAGCACTGTCGACTAATATCAATTCTTCAATAAAGCATAAGAGCATTCAATGTTCACAATTAAACCTTGTATTATATGTCAATGCAATAAATAATATCTCAAATTAACTCACATATATAATGTTGCTACCGCCACTATATTGTTGTCGCAAATAAGATACTAAGCATTAATTTAGGTCAAAAATCTAGACAATTGAGTGAAACGCTTTAGCAAATAAGTCAGGAAGTGGATCTACACTCAATGTCTAATAAAAATAGATGAGCAAAATGTCATAACGCTATGTGTATAAACAAGAGATCAAAACTATGTGACGCCACCTATATAAATCTTGTTCTCTAGCTTAGGGTTAGCTAGCCAAGAAGTGGACGCTTTTGTCAAATCAACCAATGAAATGCTATGAAACCTCTATGGTTATGATCAGATAACTCCTACCGCACCTTTTCATCCAAGTAAAGATATATTTAGGGCCAAACGCTATCAGCTTTAGGGTTAGTTCATCGCCAGGGTTAGACGCTTAGGTTAGTTAGGGGTTTCAAGTAAAAAAGAGTTTTGAAAGAGATTTAAAGCATGAACAAGCTCAAGATCAATCCTAGACTGACTAGTGCCTTGGGTTAATGGAGTCAATTGAAGTGAGACTAATGTGGTTTAGGAAGACCTAAACTTAAAGACAAGAGGGCTAGGGTTTGATGGTGCTTGCTATGGCAAGGCCATCAAATCTAAACCCTAAGAAGGGAAAGACTTACCTAGGTGTATCTAAAGCTAGGCCTAAAGCTTTCTCCTCTCCTTAAGACTTTTTTTGGCAAACGGCTAGCTTACAAGCACAAACCTAGTGCTGAAAAAGTGTTGCTTCATAATAAGGCTTTCAAACCCTAGAAGTAAACCCTAGGTGTAAACTAAATTAGCCTAGGGACTTCTTCAATTTGTGCTGAAAACTAACTCAAGATGAGAGGGAATCTAGTGGTATGGCTAGACTAAAATTCCTTCAAATCAAATGCATAAGCTCTATTCATGGGGACATGAAGCCACAACCTACTCTGTGTGTTGGCTCCTAGGGTTTCAAGGATTGCCAAATAACAACAAGATAACAATTAATGCAAGATCTTAAATCAACCATCTATCAAGAAGCTTTGATGAAAACACTTACAAGATCATGAAGAAGCAAAATCCAAATCCTAGTTGTAAACCTTCCACGGAATAAAAGCACCACTTCTGCCAAACAATAGCCTTCCAAGAAGTTGCCATACCATTCCAAAAGAGATAGGAAAACCAAGAACAAGAGCTAAGAATGTATCTCCTCACTAAGAGAGCAAGCTATGTTATCATAAAATGAAGAGGCAACGCCCCTCCCTTCTTATATGCCAGATCTCTCGAATCTTAATTTACAAAGAAGTCAACAAAACAACTCCATTGCTATCGACAATACATTATTATTCAATTCACTTTTTCACTTCACGCTAAATGTCGAGCAGTAAAAAATTATAGAGATCGCCAAAGCCCCTATAGAGACGCTATTCCTTTCGGCATAATCACCATCCCACAAGTTATAGACGCTATTCCCTTTGTATTTCGCGAACCTCGGCCATGTGTGCCTAAAAGGCCCACACCTCATCTCATCTAAAAGGCCCGTGTAGGGTCCCTGGTGGCCCATTCTCCCTAGGTCAATCAGTCCCATTCAAGTATGGGTCGATCCCCATAGGCTAGGTCTCACCAAAGCTGCCCCGATGAGGGCATCCTTCTTCTTCTCTGTGTAAGGGCTCGCCACAACTCGGTTCCGCCTTTGACATCCTTAACGTCTATCCGATGGGCTCTTTTCACCCATGGAGGTCCGGGAGCTAATCATCTCCCATGTGCATCGATCCTCATACCGTCCTGCATGGTCCCATTAATATTTCCAAAGACTACTTCCATGGGCTCATCATCCTAGACATCATAGCAATGTAAATCATATCTCATCATTAAATTAGACAAACGTATGCATGAAATCCCTAACAAATCATCTGCTAGCTCTAAGATATTACACAGACCCACCATACAAGGTTAAGGCAACCAGACCACCTATTGGGCTAATACCACAGGAAATGGAGAGTTCCCCCGGTACATCATTCAAGCCATGGGTAATGTGGTGATGTGGTTTTAGGGATGTCCAAATTATCGCACTAAGGGTTGGTGTTGTCCGTAAGTGCCTTTTGTAGGAGGCTTTGAAATGACCACATGGATGCATTTTTTCCAAGCCCCATTGGTCTTATCTTCTTTATTTGCATTTTACTACAAGCTCTGACTTAAGAGGACACCGCTTCGGCTTCTGCAGGCCAGTGTTTCACAACAAGTACCCACTAGTATCTTCGCAGTAAAATGATATATCGGGCTCGTGGATGAGACCCCCTTTCCCTTTGCCATGCAACCAAGGATCGCTCGGGTTTGGTGACCGTATAGTGTAAATGTCATACCGCTAAATACCTATGAAACATAATGGGTCGGCTCGTGATGAGACCTCCCATCCTCTTAGTTAGGTCTTGTATTTATTTATTTCATTTTTCTTAGGGTCCTTAGTTTCTTATCGAGAGGCTTTTTATTGCCTTCTGGGATCCCTCGGGCTAAGCATCTCTAGGTTTTTATTTCCTATGGTTTTTATCTTTTACCAAATGCTTACCTCTGGCTCTTTAGCCCCTTCTTCTCCCACAAGACAAGATGTACCCGAAGGTCATCCTAATGGCCGACTAGGGGAATGGGATGGATGAGCGCAGGTATAAGATGAAAAAGTGATAAAAGTATGAGCGACGATGGCTCAAGAAACTCTTTGGCTAACCAAACCATGAATACCGGCCATAAGTCTGCTCCCACCAATCACCCCAACAATGGTCAAGAGATTAGTGTAAGATCCAATCACCATTCGAAATGAAAGAAACCTAATGCATACATAAGAAGGTTATAATGATCAAATACTTAATATGACTATGATACTGCACCACCACCGCGAGCAAGAGTCCCTCCATGTGCTCAAGCTTGCAGAGATGGAAGTCGGTATCGACAGACAAATGGGTCGAGGGAGAAAAGATGGGCCTCCCTCCGTATTATGCTCAAGTCGCCTGTTTCTACTCCATGTCTAGGACCATGTGGGCCTCGAGACATGATCTCCTAGTTATCCCTAGATATCGGGGATAACAAGGCCTTAGGTTACTAACACCTCAACCATCTTCCCTTTCTTTTAGCTCATCTATTATCATTTGTTTTTTCCCTCTAAGAATTGCCGCTGCAACTTTGTCTCCATTTACCTTAAAAGACACTAGTTCATACCTTGCAAGTGATTGATTGACTAAAACAACTCTTAAACCATCTACCTTAAGACTTTTACTAACTATTTCTAACATTAGATTAGACTAACCTACTAACTAATTTGCTGCTGTTGCAAAATATTGCTACAACGATCTATACCAGCAGGAAATTTATCTTAAAAGCAAGATTTAAAGCTGATTACACATTGCTATCATTGCTTCTGACATTTATTATCATTTTGTCAAGTTTATACTATCATTTTTTGTCATTTTCGAAGTATTTTTGAGGCATAATTGTGTAGCTATTGCTAAATATATATTTCTTTTATAAATACTTCTGTTGCTTCAGCTTTTATATCAACTTGCTCTTTTTATCAAAGTCTATGGTTTTATGAAGCACTAGCATCATATGGTGCTTGCAAATAGCATCTTTTCTTGTTGTCTTGTTTTGGGCAGGTACACTTAAATACTGTCTTGCTTCATCTCATTAAAACCTTTGGAACTTTTGATTAGAGTGACCTGTGAGAGGGGTGGGACTTTCCTAATACTTTTTCCTTAGCCTTCTCAAACCCGCATGTCACTGGGGACGTCTCCCTTGGGGTACCACTCCTAAATAGAAAGAGATGTCTTATTAAGGTGACAGTGATATGACATCCTCCTTGTTATGCCAATTTAGTGTTCACTTGCCTTTGGCTTTGGGCATTGCACGATAACATGTACAAAACAAACATTATATTATCTTAAGAGTTGATGCCTTCTCTGAAAGTTTATTTTGTTGTCAGATACATTCAACATATTTCTGAAACTTTCAAACTTCTCTTCTTAGAGCTTTTGTGAATATGTTTGTTGCTTGGTGTTTTGTCCTTCAATAAATTTGTTCAATTTCTCTGTTCTTCTCCTGTTCCCTGGTATGGTGGTGATGAACTTCTATATGTTTTTCCCATGCATGGATTATTGGGTTCTTTGTTAAATTTATGGCACTATGGTTGTTACACCTTAGAGATGTTGGTGGAGACTTTTGGATCTTTTTGTCACACAGTATCCTCAGCCCACAACTTACTTTATAATAAAGTGCATCATCACTTTATAATAACAATACTTTTGTAATAAAACTTTCATCGACCTAACATAAGTTAGATTCCATAATTCCCCCAAAGCTAGAAGACAATTGAGTGAAGAGCAAATATCAATGGATTTTGGTGCAATATCATTTGAATAAGTATGTTGACTCTGAAAACTGCAGCTCTCCATTACACGATGAACATAATAGAGGAAATAATGCCCAACATATGTCTGATTAGAGAATGATGATATGTTGTGTTATGCCAGGTAGTAGAAGTCCTATTATATAATCTGAAACAGGGAAGCTTCTATGAAATCCAATAGGCTTGTATGCAAATTCCTTTTTAAGTTCCAACAGGCTTTATGTGGGCATAATTCTCATCATTCACAAGTTTTTCATCCCCTAACAAGGGATATAGTTATCTGTATAAGAGACCAACTTTGTTTACTGAAACATATTACAAATTGGGAAGCACTTGCTGTCAATTTTCACATGCAACTCTATGTGACTAATTTCAGATTTGAAAATTGCTTCCTAGTGAGCAAACAATAAGCCCTAGCTTGTTATCACTGAACAATTTTACAATGAAATTATTGATTGAAAAATATAGCAGCAGAAACAATCAAGATCAAAGATGAATCATCAATACACATGAGACACAAAATTTCTGTTATGTAACTTATCAATTCAAAAATTTTGAGGGAAAATACTAACCCTCCCAGTTGTCACAATTACGCCAAAACTTAGGACAACCTTGTGTTCTGAAAACCAGAAAAATCAGCAAACCAAACCTCAACAAATTTTGGAAAAATGCCTCTGCCACAAATCTGCTGTAGCCACTTGTACGACCTGCTGATGTCAGCTGTACGACTACTGATGTCAATAGTACGGATTGTTGTACCTGTCCAAAAACTCGCACGTGTGGACTTGTTTTGCCCTCCCACACGTGCGGACCTGATGTACCTGTTTGCTCACACTTGCAGACCTGTGTACGGCTTGTCCGTACAGTTTCATCTCACACGTGCGAGTTGTACGACTGCTTCACACATGCGGCCTGTCTTCACATGTGTGGCTGTACCTTCTCCCACACATGCGACCCACTACTCGTCTTTCTCCCCCATACGTGTGACCTCACACTTGTGCCCTACTTGGTTGGAAAATAATTCTTCCTTGGCTGAGACAAACAAAAAATCCTCCTTGAAACCCTAGGCCAGATTTGCCACAATTGCAGAATTTCCCTTGTTGAAATTTCCAAGCTCCTAGCACAAGTGCACTCTCACTTATGCTAACTCCATAATGACCCAATGAGATTTGTCACAATCTCTCCTCTGCTTATATAGGAGTCTTATGAGTGAGTCTAGGATCCCCTTCTAAACTCAACAATTAATTAGTATATTTTATTCCTCTTTGTGGGTGTGAAACTCCAACACAAGCCCAAAAATTCCATCAACTTGCCCATGAGGCCCTAGCCTCATTCGAAGGTCGATTTCATTGAAACGAAAGGATGATCTGGTGCCAACGAAGATTCCCACATGCCTGACACCATGGCCCCTTGTGGGAATGGCTCCTGAAGCTACACAAGTTTCAACACTCCATCTTAGCGAGGAATGCATTCTATCCTCCATCACCAAAAGTATCTATGTCTCCCATACGAGGTCTGCTACCCCATCTACACTCCAATCCTCCTGACTAACTACTCCCTCTGTCACTGAAGCAAATCTTGCTCTCCAATCCTCTTGACTGGTTGCTCCCTCGGTCACTGAAGAAAAACCTGCTGTAACAAATGGGTCCTCCATAGAGGATACACTGCTCTTAGAAGCCTCTTGCTTTAGGGTCTCCTGTCTGGCCTCCTCAACCCATGACACCTGCTTGGAAGTTTCCTCTCTTCCACCTGTACCTGTAGGTAGAATTCCTTTGGATGAGTGATGCTCCCTCTGAGCTTGCTGAATCCCTCTAAAGTCCAACTTCCTCTAAACAGTCTTGGGAGGCTGCTCCTCCCCACTGAATCCTGAGGGTTGACTCCCTCTGAACTCTGGCTCCCTCTGAGCCGACACCACTAATGGAGCTATCTGCTCCCTCTGAACCTGCGCTACTGATGGAGCTACTTGCCTCACCATTGGTCGAGCTACTTGCTCCTCCTCATCAGTGCCTTTGATGCTGTTGGTCAAAACTCGCATAGGATGGCCCCTCAACATACATAGGTTTCCCCCTCTAACTCCAATAACCACCGCTGATCTGAAGCTAGAGCATCAGGGCACAGACAACGCCTGTCCATCTCGAAAAAATATATGGTAGCCCTTCTTCTCAATCTTCGAGACTGAGAGAGCACTCCTCCTGAGTTCTGACACCCATAATACATTTGACACCGTCAACACTTCTCCTGACTCTAGCTGGAACGATACTGTACCAGATCCTCGTACTGCATGCTTGGTTCCCATACCAAGCTCCACACACAAGTCCGAGCCAGTCTCTGTGAAGCTATCAAGCAACTCTCGTGCACCTGTCATATAGCAAGAGGCTTCGCTATCCACCAACCAAGTTCCCCTACTGGAAACTGTACCTGAAAGGGAAGACCAACAAGATCTCCCTATGAAACTTGTCTGCAACCTCATCAACCTCTGTTGCTAATGCCTGCTGCCTTCTTCCCCTTCCTTTCTAGTGTGGACACTGTGAGGCATAATGACCATAATCATGACACTCAAAACATCTGATCTTACTAAAATCCTTCTCCGGTCTCGGTTCTGGAGATGCTCCTCTCTCGAGAGAAGTCCTTTTTCTAGGAGAACCTCTTCTTCCCTTCCTAGTGTGGGATGCAAGGGCTTGGTTCTCGTCACTGCCATTCTTCACCAAGCCATCCAAGCCATCCCTAGACTCTAACCGAGTCTCCTCCTGAATACAATCAGTCCATAGTCTATCAAATCCTGACAACTGCTCTTGTGCACATATCCCTTGCACAAATGGTTCCCAAGACCTGGGAAGACCTCTCACCGCTACATTCACCAACTCAACATCCTCCACCTTATCATCGATGTCCACAAGATGATCTCTGATCTGTGTAATCTTCATAAGATAGTTCACAGCTGTGTCCTCACTGAGCATCTTGACAATTTGAAGCTGGTGCTTCAAATGTAACTTCCTTCCTTTATTCCCATTTTGTTATAGACCTACCAAAGCATCATACATTTCCTTGGCAGACGTCTTCTCAGCAATGTGAGGAATCAAGTGATCCTTTACGGATTCTAGCAACATCCGCTTGGCATTCACTTCCTTCTTCTTGTGAGCTGCCAATTCCTGTGCATTAGTAGGACTTGCAACCACACTCTCAACATACTCCTTGAGGTTGTTCTCCTCCAACAAAAGAAGAACCCTAGCCTTCCAAGCTCGGAAGTTGGTTGCTCCTTCCAACCTGTCCTCAATCTTCAATGTGTTCACCATTTTGACCTGCTCGAAACAAAACAAGAAATCTGCAACAACAACCTGTTGTACTTGCAACAAGAAGTGTGTCTTAAAGATGATCCCCTTCTCTTCAAATCCCAAGCTTTGATACCATGTCAATTTTCACACGCAACTCTATGTGACTAATTTCAGATCAGAAAATTGCTTCCTAGTGAGCAAACAGTAAACCCTAGCTTGTTATCACTGAACAATTTTACATTGAAATTATCAATTCAGAAATATAGCAGTGAAAACAATCAAGATTAGAAATGAATCATCAATACACATGAGACACAAAATTTTTGTTCTGTAACTTATCAAATTCAGAAATTCTGAGGGCAAAAACCAGCCCTCCCAGCTGTCACAATTACACCAAAACTGAGGACAACCTTGTCCTCTGAAAACTAGAAAAATCAGCAAAGTGAACCTCAACAAATCTCGGAAAAATGCCTCTACCACAAATTTGCTGTAGCCACCTGTACGAGCTGCTGATGTTAGCCGTACGATTGCCGGCGTCAGTAGTACAAACTGTTGTACATGTCCAAAAACATGCACGTGCGGACTTGTTCTACCCTCCCACATGTGCGGATGTGTTGTACCTATCTTCTCACACGTGCAGACCTATGTACGGCTTGTTCGTACAATTTATGCTCACACGTGTGCCCTGTCCCCACACGTGTGGCTGTACCTTCTCCCACACGTGTGGCCTACTGCTCCTCTATCTCCCTCACATGTGTGACCTCAGGCGTGTGCCCTACTTGGCTGGAAAAGAAGCTTTCCTTGGCTGAGAAAGAAACAAAAAATCCTCCTTGAAACCCTAGTCTAGATTTGCCACAATTGCAAAATTTCCTTTGCTGAAATTTCCTAGTTCCTAGCACGAGTGCACTCTCACTTACACTAACTCCATAATGACCCAATGAGATTTGTCACAATATCTCCTCTCCTTATATAGGAGTCTTATGAGTGAGTTTAGGAACCCCTTCTAAACTCAACAATTAATTAGAATATTTTGATCCTCTTTGTGGGTGTGAAAGCCCAACACAATCCCACAAAGCGCATCAACTTGCCCATGAGGCCCTAGCCTCATTCCAAGGCTGATTTCACTGAAACGAAAGGCTGATCTGGTGCCATCAAAGATTCCCACATGCTTGACAGCATGGCTCCTTGTAGGAATGCCTCCCGAAGCTACGGAAGCTTCAACACTTGCTCTCTCTTTTATCAAAGTAAGTCTTAAAATTGTACCACAAAAGGTTTGCTGGTCTAATAATACATTATGTATGCATCATTTCTTCCACTGATGGTTCTTATGAATTTGTTTTGTGCTCGCCTTCTAAAAGGAATTTCATGCTACAAAAGGACATCAATCTATGGCGTGTTCAATATGCTTCTGCTGTAAGAATTTGTTGGAAGATTTTCAGATTTTCTTTGGAGGCTTGTCAAGGAAGTGCATCTGAAATTATTCTACAATGTAAAAATTATTTTTCTCTTTAAGGTTTTTGACTCTTTTTATTTAATACTTTGTAGTATAGCGGAGCAAGAAGATTGCGAGATGCCATTGTTCTTGGATTTCAGTTACAGAGGATTCCTGGACGGGACACTAGCATTCCAGAATGGTATACACATGCAGAAAATGATCTTGGTCTTTGTTCTCTGATGCCTTCTGGAGAGAACAATGACCGTGATGTGACTTCTACTGAAGAACTGTAAGTTTATAGTTATTGGTACATTTGGTTTCTATTTCTTTGCTATTTTTTGCAGTTAAAGACATTTTTTTAATCTTTACTAATCTGATTTTTCCTTGTGCTTGTTAAGAGGTGTTGAGGAGTTTGAGATTCTCCACGGAGACATAAATGGCTTTCCAGACACAGTTGCTTTCTTGAAGAGTTTGGCAAGTTTGGATATTGATTTGAATTCAAATGATAAAACAGAGAGGCGCCAAATTCGTGAGCGTGTGGCTGCAGCTGGCTTATTTAATTGGGAGGTCTTATTATTTTCTTTTTCATCATATGTTCTTGCAAAACAACTGTTTGTACTTGCATCTATCTTCTTGTCATGAACACTTTTCTGTACTATAGGAAATTATAGAATATATGAACACGAAGATTGCATCATATTCTTTATTAATTATTTGATCCATTCAATCGTAGCAGATGGATTTAACTCAAGTCTCATCCATTTAACCATCCCCAAAGAGGTTATTTCCTAGGTACAAATAATTAGCCAAACATTCATGGCAAGAGATAAGTTCTTTATGCTCTCCATTTAACCTTTTGAAATGTTGCATTTCCTGTTTTTTTGACATGGAATTTTTGCTTGTTGTAATGTTGTTGCTGAAAATACGATATTTAAATCCACTAGAAACCCAAATCGAAACCCATCATACAAAACCCATGTTTTGAGCTGCAACTTGTACAACAGATTTATATTCAGTGCAATACAAAAATAATGGATGGGAAGAATGATCATATTGTCCAATCATCAATTTCCATGATTGTCAAAACTAAAGATATATGCCTATAATATCCTTGAAATCTGCCCAGAACTTCCCCAAAATCTGTCTGGAACGTTACTGAAATCTGCCTGGAACGTCTTGAGGATGGCCAGCAAGTGTTCGAGTCCCCAACGGAGTCCCGAACAGTTTGTGGATGTTTCCTAAGGGTCCCCAAGTCCCCGAAACACAGGAACAGGTACATGTTTTTTTTTTTGGGGAGACACGTTCTCGTGCAACATATATAAAATCCCTAATCCACAAGGTACAAGCCGAGAGGGAACTACTAGGATGATCACCACTGTCTCCTAAGTAACCTATCCTCTTCACTTTAGGCTAGCTCTCCTCTGACTCAAGGAGGGTATCCCTAGTATGATTACTAAAGCTAAGCAATGAGGCACAAGGTGATATGAGAGAGTAGTTTTAGTAAGACAATATTTTTTTGGGTTTTCAGAAAGGTTTAAGGAGTGATGGAAGGAAGTAGAGATTAGTGCCAAATCCAAAAAGGTAAATGGAGTCAAGGGGGTATTTAAGATGGCTTATTTTCTTATGTGCTAGCATTGGAAGTGAGGCTAAAAGACTCAATAACCTCCACTATGAGCTTGCTGGAACTAATATAGAAGTTCTACAAGGAAGGGGTCTAAAGGATCCACCTTCAACTAAGCAATTCAACTTTACACTAGAAATTGAAGTTAATGAGCTTGCTAGAATTCCTAGAGGATATATAAAACAAACTATTACACATTAAAGACTAAGATAACAAAGGAAAGAAGAGGTGCTACCACACATGCGAAATTCCTTCCAAGTGGTAGATTTTACCATTCAATGGATCAAGTTGCTAGACTTGCCTATGTAGAAGAAACTACATCATTTCAAGCTTTAAGCACCAAAATATTTAGGAACTCAACAAAGAAAGCGCCCTTATACATCATATATGCTCCAAGAAAGATATGTTTATTAAGCTCCAAGGAGGAGAAGCTCCAAAATTCCAACCATGAGTACAAATGAGGAAGGGCCATTCTTTATATAGAGCTTTCCTTTACAATAAGATATTAATATCTCACGTGAAAACCCTAGATCTAGCCTAGGGAGGAATAAAGAAATATTTCCTCCAATTAATAAGTCAACAATACATAAAATAATGATGTGGTCAATCCACATGTACAAGTCTCCAACAAAATTAGACCCAAGAGAGTGGGATGTCTCCATGAAAGAAGGTAAAAGATGAGCAAAATGTGCAACCTCTAGCCTTCAAAGGCTTCAAAGTGGATAGATCCACAACTAGCTCCTTGAAGTAGGCAACGAAAACCTCCTCAATCTCTTACAAGGTGGATGTAAATCTCTCTAAGGTGGAATGACGTCCTCAAAGCATGCAAAGACCAAGTAGAAGATCTCATAGAATGACACGTGTGACCTGTTATTACACAATTTTGCACTCTAGTGCAAAGCCTTCAAAAGGTACAAAATGAGTGGAACATTAGAAATGTTATCATTGTCACCTAGGCAACAACTTCCCTCGTTTTAGTGAAGGATAAATCCAACACAAGGGAGGCTTCCCTAGTAGCTTCAAGGATTCTTAAGGCAAGACACAATCAAGTCTAAGGTCTCTTATATAGCTACCCAATTTACCACCACTAGATATATCAAACAAGTTATGGATTAGGTGGTCACTGATTTAGGGAGTTTATCAAATTATTGTCCAATGAAAAATAATCCCAAAACCCTACAAATTTGAAAATTACTTATGGCTGTTATAAAACTTGTATAAAAGACAAATAAATTGCAGCATATGACAAGTTATAACAACTATACAATTCTGTTGAAAACTCAATTCCCAACACCTAGATACTTTACTACCTTGTGTATTTCCTTGCAATCAAATTACAACACACATAATAAAATATATTGGTTGGAAATAAAATAAAGGAAGCAAAAATTTGGAAACCAAACTTCACACAACACACAGAAAATTTGCCCCTTAAAAATCAAATTTTCATTCAAATAACTTCCAAGCTTGCAAGGGTCTCCCAAACTGGAAAAACTACTCACTCAGAATAGAAATAGAAATATACAACAAAACACTTGCAACCCAACAACTCTGTCGTTGCTATACGACCTTGTAACTGCGACTTGTACGTGCTTGTCGTGACCTATACAATGCGTACGTACACACCCTTTTGCACCTGCGACCCACGTATGTGTGCACCCTTTTGCACCTACAACCCATGCATGTGTTGATGTTTTTGGTAGCAACGAGAGGTATTCACCTACGGGACAACTTTTCTTAGAGATGACGATGCCAAGAAGTCAGAGAATAACCATTGAACAGATCAAGAAGCCTCAAAACAAATTAGAAGACCCTAGAAGAGAAGTCGGCCCCACAGAAGAATAATAAAGAAGAAATATAATGCTCCAGAAGAGAAGTTGACCCCACAGGAAAAAGACAGTGAAAATAAAATTTCAAGAAGACAGGTCGACCCTACTGGAAAAGACACCTGCAGCCGCCCAACCTCACGGTCCTATCAGTCACCCAGATCTGCAAAGAGTGGGGATCAACCCCTCCCAAAAGGCTCCAATCTATCTGCTCCAAGCCCACAGACCTCCCAAACCCTCGCTATGCTGTCAAATGGGAAGATCGACCCTCACAATGGCTCCACGTCTCCTCTAATTCTCTCAGATCTCCAATGTAGAGGGTTCGTTTATGCTCAATAGCCGCCATGACTCCCTAACCGGCTCAGATATGCAGAGAAAGTGGTGGGACGACCTCCCTAAACCCCACAATCCTCTCAGCCTTCTATAGTAAGTCTCACGACTCTGCTAGGAAGGGAATCGTCCCTCCAAATGTCCATAGATATGCAAAAGGGAGGCAGATCAACCTCTAGAAAATCCTCAAACCCTCCAAGACAAATCACTGTGCTAATAACTTGCAGATGAATCCCAAGAAGAAGCTCAAATGAAGACCCTGGTTGGATCCTCCTGTTTGTCCAACTAAGGTAGATATCTCACTACCGAAACCAAACATCAAATGGTGGAAGGGTTTTGCCAAAACTTGTAATGTCCCCCACCTCTTGATAAGAGGATTACAAAGACTTAGTAGTCTAGATGTCCCCACTAGACTATAGTCTCATGAGAAATGGGGACTAAGAGTCTCCAAAGTGTTCACTTAAGCATAATGTTATAATTTAAAAGCGGCTTTGGGACTAAGGTGAAATAAGTGGAAAGAGGCCACATGAAGAAAAGAAAGGAGAAAACCTTAGAAGGTGGTCAATTAACTCAAGTGAGAATTAGATCAAAGTTATAAAGTAAAAAGGAGGGCGCCTGACTCCTCATTCTTGTCATTTTCACTTTTGCATCTTGAGCTCTTGAGATAAGGACGTTTTGAGGGTTTTGGGAGAACAAACCCTAGAGATAAGCTCGGTGGTTAAAGATTTCACCTTTCCTGGTCGAAGCTTGGTCACGGAGGTGGAAGATCCCTCCCTCACCATTCCACTCAATCATAGGTTGATTCTATAGGGCAGAAGAAGAATAATGTGCACCAGTGAGGGTTTTCCAGCAGAGGGGCACACTAGTTGAGGAAGATCTATTCGATTTGAAGGGAGGAAGGAGATTTTGAGGGTAAAACCTATTGGGATTTGGTTGTGGGGCCTAGGGCACCTTTCCTAGCCCATTTTGGAGGAGGTTTCATTGGCATATCTTTTGTTGGGAGCTTGGCACGCATTCTAGAGGAGGAGGGTGCACTGTAGAAGGTGGATCTATCGATTTGAGGTATCTAAACACCTCCAATCGGAAAGAGACTCATCCAAGGGGTTTATCTTCCCTTGATCTACCATCCTAGGGATTTTGGAGTGGTTTGAAGCTCTACAGGAGGAGGGCTGAATTATTGGTAAGCTACAACCACAGGAAAAGTGCGCAACTCAGCCACGGAGAGGAGTTTCAGCTATAGAAGGGAAATACATTGATCTTGTCCCTTTCCTCATGTGTTTGTGATGCCTTTGGAGGCTATTCTCTCTAGTTTGTGAGCTACTTGGAGCAACATTTATTCCAACTTTGCTATTCTACTTGTATCTATCCAGATCTGCAGATCTATTGTATTAGGATCCTCTTATTATCTAAATAAAGGCCAGATCCGAAGTTGTTGCTCTTCCATTGTGTTATATCTCTTGTATCTTGCTATTGGATGTGATTGTTGTCATACTTTTATCATTTGCACACTATTAAACTCCACATAACCCTTCTAGCAAAAATTTGGATGGCCAACCTGCAAAAAAAAACAAACAACAAGCAAAAAACTCAGTATAAACCCTAAGTTTCCAAGCAAGGAACAACTTGGGAACATTATAGTGGTATCAGAGCATTAAATCCTCCCAGCTTGTGGGGATTAGCGCATGCAGAAGTTCAGTGGTATCTATATGGGAAGGCACTGTAGACAAACAGGGGAACCAGATGCAAAAATGGAAGGATCAGGTGATGACAGTGAGCCACAGGTTTTAGCAGGTATAGCAAAGGAGTTGAAGAGCTCCATAGACAACACACAGTTCACCCTTCAACACCATTTACAGGAGACCTAGGAGACAATGCGCATGGGACAGGTTGAGATGAGAGAGACCATGGAGAGATTGAATGCTAGCCAGGAGAAGATTGCGCTTCTCCTTATGTAGATGAACCATGGTGGGGATGGCCTAAATAATAATGTGAACATGGAAGCTAGTGGTTCTCAAGGGGGAACTAGACATCACCATGAGCATAATCCTCACTACCATACAAAGGGACAAAGCTTTGGAGGGGGACCTTCCAGAGTGCCAACACACAAAAGAGCTACTCCTAGACCTTACATGGCTGCTTTCTTGGAAGCTCAACAACAGGATAACTTCCTTCCAGAAGTAGAAGACAAATTTGAGGAGTATGCTAGGGAGTATGCAGCTTTGAGTGCAGGCTTCAGGAGACAAGTTACCTTGGATCAGTATTGTGGCATCAAATACAGGGGTAGGCCTAGAAACTATCAGAGGAGCAATCATGAGTTGGAGCACAGGGCAGGGAAGATAGAGATAGCTACCTTTGATGGGTCATTTAGATCTACTGTGCATGCTTAGGTGCTGAAATTGGATGCTTATTTGCATCTTAACCCCATGAGGGAACTGGATGCTATAAAATTTGCCACTATCTATTTGGAGGGAAAAGCACATGACTGGTGGTATCATGGCATTAACACCTTGGGACACAACCAGATTACATCTTATCTAGATTTCACCCAGAGGCTTATTGACAGGTTTGATCTGGGAGATCCTGAGATACACTTCAGGGAGCTCACGCAACTCAAGCAAACAAGGTCACCAAAGAGTTATATAGAGGTGTTCGAGAGGGTAGCCATAATGGTACCAAATATCTCACCGGCTAGATTGTTGATGCTTTTCACTGAGGGGTTGGTTGAACCCTTACATGGTTGGGTTAAGGATTTTAAGCCCCTCAACTTGCAGGAAGCCATATGGAGGACAAGGGATTTGATGGGGTCAACAACTAAAGCCAAATTCACTCCAAGACCTCCAATAAATTGAGGGGCAAAGGATGGATGAGGCCACTAGGAGAGAGTTGAGGAGGAAGCAACTATGCTTCACATGTAAGGAGCCTTGGGAACCATGCCACAAATGCATGAGAAAATAAAAGGTTCACTACATTGAGGTGATCTTAGATGATGAGGAGGAAGAGGAGATGGGCCACATACAGAATATAGAAGCAAATCAACCCAACATTGACAATATGGAAGGTGAAGAGGGAGAGGAAACAAATTTCGATCCAATAGGAGAGAAGAAGATCACCATTGCATCCATCAGTGGAGTCCCCAAATACAATACTTTCAGGATGACGGGAGTGCTTCAAGGTCAGAAGGTTTCTGTCCTTATAGATCGAGGAGCTTCACACAACTTCATTGATTCGGCCTTGGTGAAAAGGAGGCACATTCCTACCGTAGAATTTGAAGGGTTTCGTGTGGAGGTAGCAGGGGTTAATACTATGCCTTGTGACCAATACATTCCAGGTTTGAGCCTCACATTGGGTAGGCATGACTTAGCACAAGACTTTTATGTGATGGACCTACCTGACACCAATGTCATATTGGGAGTACAATGGCTTAGTACTTTGGGGCCTGTTATCCCCGATATCTAGGGATAACTAGGAGATCATGTCTCGAGGCCCACATGGTCCTAGACATGGAGTACCGAGAGCAGGAGCGACTTGAGCATGGCCCTGGAGGGCCCATCTTTCTTCTTTTCAGATCCAACTTGTCTGTCGGCGGTACAGCTTCCATCACTACGGCTGGACTTACATGAGAGAGAGACTCTTACTCCTTGAGAGTAGTGGTCAGTATCATGGTATGTGTCGTATTTGATCATTATAACCTTCTTATATATGCATTAGGTTTTCTTTCATTTGGAGGCCCTTGGATCTTACACTAATCCTCTTGACCATTGTTGGGGTGATTGATAAGACAGCAACGAGCCCGGTATTCATGGGTTTTGGTTAGCCACCAAGGGGGTTCTTGAGCATCGTCTGCTCCCACCATCTTATCATTTTTCCATCTTATATCCATCATCCATCCCATTCCCCTAGATGCAGCCGTGGGATGACCTTCCGGGGTACATCTTGTCTTGTGGGAAAGAAGGGGCTAAAGGACCAAGGGGTAAAAAGCGGTAGTAAAAGACCAAAGCCATAGGAAATAAAACCTAGAGATGCTTCTTATGAGAGGCCTTTTATTCCCGAGAAGGCAATAAAAACCTCTCAATAAGAAACCCCTAAGGAGACCCTAAGAGAAAATAAATAAATAAATGCAAGACCCTAACCAAGAGGATGGGGTCTCATCAGTGACCCATTATACATAGGTATTTAGCCAGGTATGTTGTGCCACCATCGGTCACCGAAACCCAGAATTAGGTGACCTTTGGTTGCATGGCCAAAGAGAGAGTCTCATCAGAAACCAACCCTCTCATTTTAAATTACTAGTGGGTATGACAATGCATTTCATGCATCAAGCCAAGGCAGTATCCTTTTCGTCAAGACTTGTAGTAAAATGCAAATAAAGAAAGATAAGGCCAATGGGGCTTGGAAAAAAATCACATCATAAACTGACTACAGCTCGCCTCCTACAAGAGCACCCACAGACAACACCCGACCCCTTGGTCTTACTGTGACTGGACATCCTAAACCATATCACCACATTACACATGGCGTTGATCTTTTGAGGACTCTCCATTTCTGTGGGTGGTAGCCCAATTAGGTGGTCTTATTGGTTGCCTTAGCCTTGTATGATAGTGCAGTGTAATGTCTTGAAACTGTCAGGATGATTTGTTGAGGATTTCATGCCATATGTTCGATAATTTAATGATGAGATATGAGTTTATTGCTATGATGTCTAGGGCCAGTGAGCCCACAGGAGGCGTAGTCTTTGATGTCTTGGGGACATGCGTGAGGGCCAGTACGGAGGATCGATGCACATGGGGAGATGATTAAACTCGAACCTCAATGGGGCTGAAGAGCCCATCAGATGGGCGTTAGGATGGCAGAGCTGAGACAGAGTTGTGACGAGGCCTTACACAGAGAAGAAGAAGGATACCCTCATCGGGACGTTTTAGAGACCTAGCCTATGAGATCAACCCCTTAGAGATGAGGCGGTGAGCCTACAGGAAGATTGAGCGCCACCACGAAGGGCTAGTTGGGCGTTTAAGGCCCGGCAGCATGTTGGGCTTGTTTGGCATACTCGGCCGGGTTGCGAGGCCCAGGGGAGACCAGGCACGGGTTGGATGATGGTTTTTCCCTAAAAGGGCCAGCGTCTCCCTTAAAGGGCACGGCGTCTCCATTATTAACTCATTTTTGGCATTTTAGCATGTAAAAAGTGACAAATGATTAAAGATATTGTAGTGTCAGCCTTATGCATTTGCATTTTTGACCTATTTTTTGTAATTTAAAGGTGCTTGAGATCATATAAATAGAGGGCGTTGCCTCTTCATTTAGGATAACATAGCTTGCTCTCTTGTGAGGAAGATACATTGTAGCTCTTGTTCTTGGTTTTCTATCTCTTTGGAATTGAGGCATAGCTTCTTGGAAGGCTATTGTTTGGCAAGTAGTGCTTTTATTCATTGGAAGGTTTACAACTAGGATTTAGTTTTGCTTCTTCATGATCTTGTAAATGTTTTCATCAAAACTTCTTGGATGAATGGTTGCTGATTTAACATCTTGCATTCGTCTGCTCTTGTTGTTATTTGCTTAGTAGCAAACCCTAAGGAGCCAACACACAGGTAGGTTGTGGCTTCATGTCCCCCATGAATAGAGCTTATAGCCATTTGATTTGAAGGAATTTAGCCTAGCCATGGCTACACTAAAATTCCCTCTCATCTTGAGTTAGTTTCAGCACAAATTGAAAAAAGAGAAGTCCCTAGGCCTAATTTAGTTTACACCTAGGGTTTACTTCTAGGGTTTGAAAGCCTTGTGTGAAGCAGCACTTTCAGCCCTGGGTTTGTGCTTACAAACTGGCCAGTTTTGCCAAATAAGTCTTAAGGAGAGGAGAGAAAACTTTAGGCCTAGCTTTAGCTACACTATAGGTAGTCTTTCCTTCTTGGGGTTTAGATTTGATGGCCTTGCCATGTAGCCACCATCAAACCCTAAGCCCTCTTGTCTTTAAGTTTGAGTCTTCCTAAACCATTAGTCTCGCTGGTGTCCATTAACCCAGGAACTAGTCACAAGTTGATCTTGAGCTTGTTTATGCTTTAAATCTCTTTCCAAACTCTTTTACTTGAAACCCTAACTAACCTGGCGTCTAACCTAGCGACTTGGACTAACCCTAATGCTGATAACGTTTTGGCCTAAATAAATCTTTGCTTGGATAAAAGGTGCAGCTGAGTTATCTCTTCACATAGCCATAGAGGTTTCACAACTTTTTGTTGGTTAATTTTGCTAAAACGTCCACTTCTTGGCTAAAAGCTAGCCTATTTCTGCAACAGAAATTGTATAGGTGATGTCACACCTTTTGGATCTCTTGTTTATGCATGCAGCGTTGTGACACTTTTGTCATCTCTTTTGATGAGTTTTGAGCCATTGATTACATCCATAAACTTGTTAAGGTAAAAAACGTTGTGGTCTTTCCCTTTCAAAACAACTCATTACTAGGGTTGACGACATCTCCATTGCAACAACAATATATATGATGCAACAACATTGTATGTGAGCTGATTTGAGACAGTTATTGCATTGTGAATTAATACAAGGTCTTAGTGAACATTGAATGCTTGTATCTCTTATGCTTTGTTGAAGAAGTGATATAAATATTTGTCTTTGTTTAGCCATCATTGACTTAGAGTCAATAATAGCACTTAATCATCTTCTCATATATATGATAAAGATAGTCATTAATATCTTGAGTACTATTGCAAGATATATTCTAGTTATTTGTCTTGTCATAAGCAGGTGCCTTTTCGATGGAAAGACTTTTCTCTTGACTATCTCATACTTAGCGATGTCTGTGAAAGGAACCTCTCATCTTGATCCATCATCCTTCAGCCCTTCTAGAAACCCAGATTACATAGGGCGTCTCCCTTGGACTAGCCCTCCTAAATAGAAAGAGCCCCCATCGAGGTGGCAGTGGGAGTAGGGACGTCTCCCTTGGACTAGCCCTCCTAAATAGAAAGAGCCCCCCATCGAGGTGACAGTGGGTGGGGAAGCTCCTGTTACGCCGGTTTTAAGTCTTGACTCAAGCCTACTTAAACCCCTCCTACAAACCGTGCGATAACAGGGCCCATCACCGCAAACTACAAAACTATGGAGATGTCATTCAATGGGGAGAATGGAAAAAGGGTCACCTTGAGGGGAATGACAGGTAATGCGCCTACAATGGTTACAACAAAGCGCATGGAGGCCATCTTCAGGAGAGAAGACATTGTATATGCAACATAGTGTTTGATATCAATTTAGGTGGACAAGGAAGGCGCAAAACCAATCATCACTACTCCTTATAGACACCCAAAAAGGTATAAGGATGAAATTGAAAAGGCTATTAAAGAACTGTTGGACATGGGTCATAACAGGTACCCCATCCCTCGGATAAATGAGTTATTGGATGAGCTACATGGCGCCATCTACTTCACCAAAATAGACTTGCGCTCTGGTTATCATCAAATAAAAATGAGGGAACAAGATGTGCCCAAAACAACTTTTAGATGTCACTTTGGTCATTACGAATTTCTGGTTATGCCCTTTGGGCTAATTAATGCGCCAACCACTTTCCAATCATGCATGAATCATGTCTTCAACAAGCAGTTGAGGAAGTTTCTTTTAGTCTTCTTTGATGACTTGCTGATATATAGCAAAACTTGGGAGGTCATCTCAAGCATGTAGACCAAATCTTGAACATTATGGAGGAACAATCCTTGTACGCTAAGGAGTCAAAGTATGAATTTGGGATGACTGAAGTCCTTTACTTGGGACATATTATTGGAGAGAAAGGGGTACATGTGCAACATGAGAAAATACAAGCTATACTTGACTAGCCAACACCCAAAACTCTTACTGAGTTGAAAGGAATCCTTGACATTTGCAGTTATTACAGTAGGTTTGTCAAAGGATTCTCTCAACTTTGCGCACTGTTATTGTCCTTATACACACCTACAAACGTGGAGAAGTCTCCAACCCACTTGGTGTGTCCTTGGAGGCACAAGCCTAAGTCCAGACCCACTGTCACCTCGATCTAGACTTCTTCCGTCTACACTCACTCCTAGGGAAGCCAAGGGGGGTAGACCCTATTTAACTATGTTAAGTTTTAATTAATGATCTAGGAGTTAATTTGTGTTTTTTATTAAGGCTGCCCAACCCAATGACAAACAAACAATGCGAATGCAACTTTGAATGACAGGCAAACCTTTTCTTTAGCAATACAATAAAATAGACCAGTGCCTAAAATTATACCCAAAGTCTACTTATTCAAATGTGCACATAAACATATATTTACAACATAAAATATCTACACAATGAATCAAATAATGAAACAACTATTTCCAAATGAATAAAGAATGCTTTCAACCCAAAAACAATGGTGCTTCAATACATGTAACTACCCACAATGAAGAGATTGACGAAAAGTAAATAGCTTGAAATTGAAGATTGCTTGGAAAGTAAAATCGCATGGAAAGTAAATTGTTTGAAAATAAAATTGCACAACTTGGAAAGAAAGATTGCTTTGAAAGTAAAAAGTGAACTTGAAATGCAATGTTGTGAATGTAGTGTTGGTTGATTTTAATAAGTTTTAGGTCTCTCTTGAATTAAGGGGGAATTGAGTGTGAGAGATACAAGCCTAAACTATGTGACTACCCCTAATTCTTATCCCTTCAAGCAAAAGGAAGTGCTGGGTGCTCAAGAAGAAGGACAAACAAGGTCCTTCCCTAGCTCCACAGGTCAAATCCGGAATGCTTGGGCGCTCAAGTAAGGAGGACACGTAGTGTCGTGAAGCCGTCCCAGACTTCAACCCCCTGTAGCCTCCCAAGTTACCCTTTTTGGTGGTAAAAGCAATACTAATTTGGATGCCTAATTAGTCTAGCCACACGATCCTTTTGCCCTTTCTTAGTTACCCAAGATCCACAAAGTGGCAAGGGGAAGGAATACGAGGCAGAAGGAGGGGCACAAATTCAATTACTTTCCAAAATAAAGAAATTAGACTAGTCTTCACGATATTGCATGGATGGCTAGGCCAATTTCTTTGCAAGGTGTGCGTGAAAATTAATGTTTGAAATGACTTGGAAATAAAATATAACAATGCCTAGCCACACAACTTTGCCTTAAGGACAAAGATGGGCAAAAAATTAAGTAACTTGGCAACCTCACAACAATGGCACAATGTGGAGGACAAACCTACCGATTTTGTGCCAAGGTGGGTGAAATGAGAAACAACTTAATGAAAGAATTAAACTAGCCACACAACCTTCTCTTTATGGGAGAAGTGGGGCAACAAGAATATGTAAAAACAAAAAATTAAAATCTAATCTAGTCTTCACGATTTTGCATGGATGGCTATGCCAATCTCTTTGCAAGGTGTGGACAAACTAAAGCTAAATTACAATATCAGATTTTTTAATTTAGAAATGAGAATGCAAGCCCAAGAGACTCTCTTGGACTGCTTACAATGCTTTAGAAGATTATAGATGGAACATGGTTTGACACCAAGACTCTAGGATGCTTCCTTGAGTCTTTATGGGCCAAAAATAATGCAGAAATCCTGCAAAAAACTGCAAAAACAACAAGCTTTTCTTGTTGAAAATTACCAAAATGACATGGAACAAATTATTTTATATGAGCACAATAAACATAAATTATTTATAAAAATTTATGAACATAAAAAAGAGAGATTAAATTGCAGATTTATATGAAAATAATGCTAGAAACTGATAGGTATGTGGCTGAAAAAAAAAGAAAAAGAAAATATAGAAGCTTTAGATGGTTGAAAAAGATGGATTTCAGATCCGAAATCCATTCCTCCAAGCCTTTGTCAACCTGCAGATTTCTGTAAACCCTTGCTACAAAATACAAAAAAGGTGAGTGTGATCTAATAATTTGCAAAATGCTTTCCAAATCAATTAGAAACAACTCACTGTTAAAATAATTAAAAAGTACCTAGGCAAGTGTTTCTCATCACCTAGGCGCCTAAGGGGTGAGAAAGTGCCTAATGTGGACCCTAGTCATTTAATTTGTGAGAGACAAATTAAAAGGTGACTTTATGACTTTAGTGAGAGGGTGAGTGGATGGACATTCAATTTCATCCACTCATCTCATCTAATCTCAACTGTCGGATGAGATGACTCTTCACCTTCCCTCATGAGGTCGACTAGGGTAGGAGGGTGCACCTATTCTTGGGTTGTTGAAACATTTTGGAGAGAGAAAGAAGAAGAGGAAGTCGAGCTTGAGAAAGGAGGCCATTTTTGCAGAGCTAGGGCACGCATTTCAAGGTAGCAATCTAGCACACATTTCATGGCAAGAGTACAACATTTATTGCAGGCCGTATTGTACAGATTGAGCGAGTCGTACAACATTAAATCAAGCACATAAATCGAGGAGAGGTACAACACTTTCAGGAGGTTGTACTGTATGGATTTTTGGTGACCGTATAACAGAAAGTTGGCACGGAAATTGAGGGAAAGTACAACAAGTTTAAATAGGCCGTACTGTACGGATTTTGATAGTCCGTACTACTGGTTTAATTGCACATAAATCGAGAATATTTATGTGGGTATTTTCTGAGTGTTTTTGGCACATTTCCCAAGGCGACCATACGACATTTAATGCCTAGAATTGAGCTGTAGCAGTTGGCATAGATTTCGAGGCATCCGTACAACAAAGAAGAGGCACAAAAATCGAGGAGCAGACTTGCACGTGTGCAGGAAATTTTGGCACGAATTTCGAGGAGTTTGGCTCAAATTTTGTGTAAAAGCTTGGCACGGTTTTCGAGATAAGTTTGTCATTAAATTTCTAAAGATGAATATGCTGTAAAAGAATTTTCTCTGAAGCTCTGAAATAATTAAAATTTCCTCTCTCACTGGTTTTCCCCTTGTGGGTTTTTCCAGGGTCGTTGTTAGACCAAAAATCACTATGTTAAATTTTCTGAATATTGTGTCGCTGATATGGTTTTATTTCTGCATTACATATTGTTCAAAATCCTCATGTTTCAGTTCTGAAAATTTGTTTATATGCTGAGTTTATTTGGCTGTCATAAAGCTGGGTTTAGGCATTAAACATTGATGAAAATCAGCGAGACTTGAAACCGGGTGGGGTCTGAAATTTTACACTCACAAAGACTAATAGTAAGACTACTACTAATCTATCCCAAACAAAATACTTTGCTTGGGTCTCCAAGTAAAAATGCAAGCAAAGAAATACAAGAAAAATAAATTGCAGCAATATTACCTCATAGATCCACAACACAATGGCTCCAAGAGGACTCCAAGAGACACAAGAAATCCTCCAAAGCTTCTATTTTATTAACCAAGAAAAGATTTGCCCAATGGCACCATGAATCATGAAAGAAAATGGGAGAGAATGAGAAAGAGATGGGAGAGAGAGGGGACAGATTTTGGCATAATAGAGTTGTTGTGAGAATAGATGGATAAATGAGGAGGGGTAGGCATTCTTTTATACTTGGGAGAGAGGAAAGACCCCTCTTGGATGAGCTCCAAGTGTCACACATCCAAAATAGATGGACAAAGTCAAGGAGGGTGCAATTTTAGGGTTTTGGCTAGGTTTAGGGTTTGAGGGGTGAGATGGGAAGGGGGAAAACACCTTTACCTTTCAGCCACATGAAGTTAGGCTCAAGGAGGGGTGCACTTAGGGTTTAGAAAACCCTTTCACTTTAATTTTCACTTTGGCCAAGTTTATGAGCAAGGGGGCGTACTTTTAGCTAGGGAGCTACCACTTTAAGTTGTTGTCTTAGCAAGGGGGGGTCTTTTAAGTGGAAAATCAATTTTCCAACTTAGGAAAAAGGTTAGGATTCCTTTCCCCACTCTCTTCCATGATTTTAGTCACTTTTACAAAATTTGGCTTTTTTACCTTAGCCAATTAAATCCCGACTTTTGACGGACTCTGACTCCTCATGGACAATGACCTAGCAAAAATTGTCTAATTGAGATGAAACTTGGTCCAAGGGTATAGGGGGTCATTTGCCCTTTGTTTTGAGTACCCACAACCCTATACAAAATCCTCAAGGACCAAATTTTTACATTTTACATCAAAAATAATTAAAATTTCTAATTAATGGAAAATTTTAATAATTAAAAAAAAACCTATCAAAACTTAACGAAATTCCGCAAGACTCTAATAGATGTCTAGCATGGTCATTTACAAGATTCCTAAACCTTAGTCACCCCTTAGGCTCGATCATTAGAATGCCTTTCACCACTTTCGAGGATTTTGTGAGTGAAAAGCTCAAGGATAATTAAAATGGCTCCAAAGTGTTCACTTAAGCATAATGTTATAATTTAAAAGTGACTTTGGGAAAAAGGTGAAATAAGTGGAAAAAGGCCACATGAAGAAAATAAAGGGGAAAACCTTAGAAGTTGGTCAATTAACTCTAGTGAGAATTAGATCAGAGGTATAAAGGAAAAATGATATATACAATGAATGCAAATGCCTAGCTACTTACCTGCACTTATCTGCACTTACCTGTTGGCCGGATGTTAGGTGTAGTAAAAGAAAACAGTGAAACCAGTCCAACAATGTCCCACAATACCTGCCTTTGTGCTTCATCATAAACCAAAACAGTGATAAATTAAGCACAAAAATAACATGGGTTAGAGAATACATCGTATCATCAGAAATCACAAAGTCTAACTCATGGAGGCGGGTGGGAGGGATAAAATCATGCCAAGTCAATCTCTGAGGAAAGGTCTCAATCCACTTCAGGAAGGGATCGTGAAAAGTCCAAGGTTCAGAACACTGACTCAAAAGGTTTGAAAAATGGCTACCTAGGACATCCTCACACTTTGAAGCCTGGGAAGGGATTGACAAAGATCTAGTAGACGACTGGCAAACTCTCAAGGGAAGGTTGAAAAGATGAGATGACACATTTATTCTTGAAGTATTCAACCAACTCTTGGACTCTAGGGTTTGCCCCATAGAACACTCAATATAAAAGACATATCTCCCCACTACACCTCTAGAGACACAACGAAGTAAAGTAATGGGAGGTGGCTGGAGAAAGCTGTCACAAGAATCCTTCTTGAGGCAAACAATGTCTTCACTCCTATAAAGACCTGAGCGTAACGGTGGTTGGTGATCTTCCTCATGGAATGAATCCAAACGCTCAGAGGAGTACTCATCAAAACCCTCAAGGTATGACCGAAAACCATCAGGAGAATAAGGGGCTAGGTCATCCTCGGGTGTTTGGAAAATATCGGTAAATATATCATCCCCTCGTTGCCATTGGTCAAAATCAAAAGTAATCTGTCATGATAACTGTGAAGGCAACAGTTGGGAATGATTCTCAATGTCATAAATGGGGTCCATATCATAAGCAACTACATCCCATTTACGTCTTCCAACATGTATGAACTCATCAATATCAACTATGTCAGTATCAGTATCATAACATGGAGGTTTTGAAACATTCAAAGACTCATTTATCTCCTCATCATAAAGTAAAAAATCATCAAAATCTTGGAGAGGAGGGTAACTTACTGTTTCTTCTTGTGCAGGAGCTTTGAGGACTTGGGTGTCTTCAACATGCGTCATTGTTTCATCCTCATGAACTGCCACTTCATCTTCAATTGTACAACAAGGAAGATCTACTTCTTTCGGGGATTCCATTCCTCCTTCACTCTCTGAATTATGGAACAAGGTATCGTCAAAATCCTGGAAAGGAAAGTAACTAACCTCATCGTCTTGTTGTTGTGTAGGTGAAAAAGGCTCGTGTACGACTTCATTAGAGGGAGGAGCACAGGTTGATATTTTGTCATTTTGCTTAGGTTCCAACTCCTCAACTGTGTCTTCAACAGTCCTATGTTGATCTATGGTTTGTTCCCCTTCTTCTTGGAAATCAACAATGAAGTTCTTAAGGGCGAACAAACTTTCCATACTAAGAGTACCTGCGGTAAGAAGATATCTTATCTCGGATAAGCAGATGTTTTGCTCAATTCTTGCAGCCATGCTGTAAGCTTCAATGAGCATGGTTGGGCTCCTTTTACTGAGGGGAAAACCCAAATGCACCAAAAGTGCACGGGTATAGAGATGGACAAGGTACTTCTCTTCAGGATGATGGCTTTCAGGAATTTGATACAGCACATCCTCAAACCTATCCTGGAAGTCTCTTACAGTTCCATCCTCATTTTTCTTTATATGCCCAAGTCTTTCTAGTAGTACTGGGATGTCTTCCAACTGAATACCCCGTCTCCCTAGAAAGGCTTCTTCAAATTGTTCCATAGTTGTGATGCTGGCATCGGGGAGGTTGTCATACCACTCTCTAGCATTGCAATAAAGATTGGCAGAGAAAAGTTTCATGACCAAGTCTTCAGCATCATCAACAATCGGGTAGGATAGGAAGAAATTCCAGAAGTTTCTCATGTGATAGTCAACTCTCTCCCTTTCACCACCATGGAATCTAGGGAGCAAATTTTTGTATTCAAAGGGAATTTGTTGAGGGTACCCCGAGATGTTACTCATGTCTAAAGGCTTGTAGTTACCCGGATCACATTGAGAAGTCATAGTTGGCTTCGTCATCAGTGGAGTCGCCAGATAATTTTCTTGAAATTATCAAAGAAATAAGGGAATCACCCTAAGTGGAGTTGCTAGGTAAGCTTGTAAGATAAAGGCTCTTGAGGAAAGGCTTACCAAAAAAGTGTCGTCTTGAGGAGAATTGACTCAGTGTTCCCCGACAATGGCGCCAAAATGTTATCGCACAGTTTGTAGTTGGAGTAAAGGACGGATGGAAGATGGGCAAACTGGCGAAACTGAGACTATCCTACCACTGTCACCTCAATAGGGTAGCTCTTTTTGTTTAGGGTGGTAGGCCCAGGGGAGACGTCCCCGATGACCTGGGGTTCTGAGAAGGCAAAGGCTTAAAAGGCTAAGTGATATTTCCCCCCTCACAAGTCACCACCGATCAGAAAGTCCCAACTAATCAGCCAATAAAGATAAATAATAACCAAAAAGTGTACCTGCCCGAGACAAAGCAACAAGGAAACTATACATGCGCAAGGTCACTTGTTGGTTAATACTTCATATAATCAAGGACTTCTGATATAAAACAATTGATAGACAAGCTTGATGAAGCAAATCAATGACGCAAACTAGCAATGATTACAGTGTATCACTTCACAATAAATGCTAAAGAAGAAACTTCACAATGTGCAATCGCAATTTATCATCAATGTAACAATACCAACATTAGAAGCAACGCTTCAGCGAATCACTCAATTGCTTTAAAGATAATTAAATGCTGCAAGGTATAAGTATAACACAAGTAGATAATGGCAACAATAGGGTTAATGAATGTTAGTCTAAGCTAGGGTTAGAAGCAGTTAATGATTGTTCAAGGATATTTAGAAGTTGTATGTGATCAAGGTACTCACACAAGAAGTCTTAGATTAGTGCGTTATTAGGGCAAATGGAGTCAAAATAGATGCAAATGTTGAAGGGCCGAAAATGATGGTGATAGGGCTAGAGACAAGAGGGTTTAATGTTGAAGTGTTGCTAAGGCAAGGGCTCAACAATCAAACCCTAGGGGAGACGACTCACTAAGGTGTAGTAGACCTAGGCCTTAGTGCGTCTTCCTCCTTCTCTAGCTCAAAAGGTAATTTAAAATGGCTAGCTTAAGTGATAATTGCTATGGCTAACGACAAGAGAGTTTAATGATGAAGTGTTGCTAAGGCAAGGCTTCATCAATCAAACCCTAGGGGAAAACAACTCACTAAGGTGTAGAAACCTTAGGCCTTAGTGCGTTTTCCTCCTTCCTTAGCTCAATGACAAGAATAAAACAGCTAGGCTAGAAGAGTAGAAGTAGAGTGTTGCTATGGCAAGGCTCTATCTAACTTCAGCAAATCAAAATGGCTCTTAGCTTAACTTAGTAGGGACATGAAACAAGGACACCAACATGTGCTTGTCCCCTAGGGTTTAATCCAACAAATTATAGTAACAAAATGCAAGTAAAAAATACCATAACCATTCAATAAAGAAGTGTTTGCAGAAATTCACTTACATCCACCAAGCATTCATATAGCCAAACTCTAGTTATAAACCTTCCACCAAGAAAATGCCAAAATAGCCAAGAAAGAGCCTCCTTCAACAAGTGAGCATCAATTTTCAGCCAAAAACCCTAAAGGAGGGCACAAATTTCAGACCTCACTAAGTGTGAGTGAAAGATGATGTCCAAAAAGAGAGTTTTGCTCTCTTACTTATACAGTACAAATGTCCTTAATTAAATTTTAGGTCACCAAAAGGCCGACAAGGCCAAAATACCAAATAATACTGTTTTACATTAAATGTCATAAACAAAACCCTAATCAAGCAAAAGTAAGACGTCATGCCCTTTCTAGGGTGGCGTTTGCCCTTTTTAGGGAAACATTGGCCACCTGGAGCAAAACGTTAACCCTCCTTGGGCTTCTCCAAGCTGCCACACGTGCCACACTGCCATAACTGCCTCCCCAAAACGTCCACAATGTTGGATGACATCATGGGCATCCTGGGTGACGTCATGGGCCTTCCAAGGCCAACGTTCCAGTGGAGAGGGAACAACCGCCCTAGGTGAGGCTCTGCCAGGGTGCCTCTGTGGAACGTACTCCTTTTCTTTGGTGCAAACCCCTCTGTCTTGTCTCTGCCCCCTGCTGGGGACTCAACATCCATCTGGTGGGATTTTCAGCCCCATGGAGGTCCGAACTAATCATCTCCCCATGTGTACCTATCCAATATGGTACCTGTCCGTCGGATATGATCCTGCACATCAACAGATACGCCCTCCATGGGCTCATAAGTCACAGGGATCATAGCAATGTCAATCACATCCAATCATCAATTTTATTAAACATGTGCATAAAACCCCTTTTACCCCAGTCAAGTGCTCAAAGACATTATACAAATCTGCAAGGCAAGTTTGGGGGAAGTGACAGGGCGTCCTATTGGGCTAGTGTCCTTTGGAAAAGTGATGTTTTTGGAAGAGATCAAATTCAAGTCATGTTAATGGGTGAGGTGGATAAGGGATGTCCTGTCAAGGGGTGCAGTGATAGCAGGGAAATGCAAGGCTTACCTGTGGGTGCCTTTGTAGAAGGCGAACTGCACATGTCCTGGATGCAAATGTTTCCAAGCCCATTCATGCCTTTTATTCTTATTTCTTTATTGATTTTTCTTTCAAGAAGCTAATCAGGGGACATTGCCCTGACGTGGTGACCAGTGGTGGCAATGTTACCCACAAACACTTTCGCGGAAATGAGAAGGTTGGCTCGTGATGAGACCCCCTTTCTCTTGGCCATGCAACTAAGAGCCACTACCCTGGCGTGGTAACCAGTTGCTTGTAGTGTCATTCCGCTAGGTGCCCATGGACCTAATAAGCTGGCTCGTGATGAGACCCCCTATCCTCTAACTAGGTCTTGTTTTATTATTTTTTATGGGTCCCTCTTGTTTCTTGCTGAGAAGCCTTTTAATGCTTTCTCGGGGATCCCTGGGCGAAGCATCTTGAGGTTTTAGTTTTAGGCTTTTATCTTTTGCCAACTCCTTTTACCTTCTGGGCCTTTAGCCCCTTATTCCCACAAGGCAAGGTGCAACCCTTAAATGATTGGCCAACCCAATGCCCAGACCAATGTAATGGGATGGATGAGCGGGAAGCAAGATGGAAAGTGATAAGTATGACGGGAGCGGACGATGACTTTTCAGAAATCCCCTCAGTGGCAACTCAAAACCTATGGGCACAAGCTTACTGGGGCATCCTGTCATTCCCCCCAAACATGGTCAAGTGGATAAGTATAAGATCCAAGTACCCGTTAGAAACAAAAAGAACTAGATGCACATATTCAAAGGTTTTGAGGATCAGAGTGACACATACCATGATACCCGGACTCATTACCTCATGGAGCAAGAACCATCTCCGATAAAGGACCAAACTGAGGTGATGGATGCTGACAAAGTGGAGGCATTGAAAGGAAGAAAAGATGGGCCCTCCAGGGCCATGCTGAAGTCGATCTGGCTCTTGGTACTCCATGTCTAGGACTTGTGGGCCTCGAGACATAATCTCCTTAGTTATCCCTAAATGTGGGGGATAACAAGCTACAACCAAAAGAAAAGTGTGCAACTCAGCCAGGGAGAGGAGTTTCAACTATAGAAGGGAAAGACATTGATCTTGTCCCTTTCCTCATGTGTTTTTGATGCCTTTGGAGGCTATTCTCTTCAGTTTGTGAGCTACTTGGAGCAACATTCATTCCAACTTTTCTATTCTACTTGTATCTATCCAGATTTGCAGATCTATTTTATTAGGATCCTCTTATTATCTAAATAAAGGTCACATCTGAAGTTGTTGCTCTTCCATTGTGTTATATCTCTTGTATCTTGCTATTGGATGTGATTGCTATCATACTTTTATCGTTTGCACACTATTAAACTCCACATAACCTTTTTAGCACAAATCTAGAAGGCCAACTTGCAAAAAAAAACAAAAAACAAGCAAAAAACTCAATATAAACCCTAAGTTTCCAAGCAAGGAACAACTTAGGAACATTACAAAACCCTAACGAAAACCTTGGCTCCAAGAGCACATCAATAAGAGATCAAGACATAATGATAAAGTGAAGGGCTACCCCTCTTTTTATTCTTCCTCTGAGCCTTCTAGATCTTTCTCCTTCTTGACCAAATCAAACTTCACCCTTATTCCTCCTTTAATTATTACTTAAAACATTAAAAATTGATTTTTAATGTTTAAGTGATTAATAATTTATTTTTATTTAATGTCACTTTATGAATATAACATCCTCCACCAAAGTGTCACCAAATAAATCCCCGTGACTCCCTTTTTCTGCTGACTATAGCCTACAAGAGTCGTAGAGGCTACTAAGTCATCCTTCGTCATGATCAATTGGAAGGGGACATTTCAGAGAAAGACATAGGTGCACGTAAAACCATGGGCATAACTAGCTCTACATAGTGCAATCACACCTACAAAACCAATGGCTCCTGTAAACCATTTATCCCAAGAGATCCATCCCAAGGCCTTCAATCCTATCCAGGACGAAAGGAATTGAGAGTGGGGACTAGAGGGACCAGACATGGCCAACCATCAGAGGCCTAGGATACCATTTACAAAATCGTCCACATGGCCTTCAATGCTTTAGACTTGCATCTATCTTGGGCTTACAATGGTGTTTCCATGAAAAATATAGGGTACCCTACCGGAGGTAACAATAGCTACATATAATGTCACACAAATATTGATGGATTCTTTCATATTAATCAGTGTTACCGTTCTAACAGGAACACTTTGGGGATGTTCCTAAAATGGTCCTAGAGCTGGACGGGAACATTCCTAATATTCCCAATGGTGTTCCTGTTATATTCTAGACATTTTGCTCTTTTCCCAGGTTCCCTAGGTTCCCTGGAATGCAGAAACCTTGGGTACAGGTTCCCTGGGGGCTGGGAGTGTTTCCCCAGCTACCCAATGAATATAATGTGATCTTGATTTTCTCTTTGAATGAAATGCCTATAAATACTTGAATTTAGCTCCAGGTATTTTTAAGTCCTGTGCATGCAAGGGCATCCTTTGGCTGGCCTGCTATTTACAGCTTTTTAGTTATGTAAATGGATTTTTTATTCATTTATTTATTTTGTTTTTGTGGAGTTTTGGGGTACAAATTTCCAACATACACATGATTTGCAATTATAGCAATTTGAGTCATATTAGAATATTCCAGTGAAAACTAGAATATTTAGTTGCTATAATATGGTTCATGGACTTTCCTACAACGATAGAATAACTTCTTCCATACCTCATTGCTGACCTTGATATTTATCGTGCAGGATGTAATATTCGTTGCAAGAGCTCCTGGACGGTTAGATGTCATGGGTGGGATTGCAGATTATTCAGGGAGCCTTGTTTTACAGGTACTTTCTAATTCAATATGATGATACTTTTTCAGGTCATAATAGACACAAACTCAGAACTTTTATTATTATAAATATTTTTTTTCTTTCTTACAAAAGGCACGCGGAAGAAGCTATTATTGACCCTTGAATATCAAACAGAGATGCCAGGGTGGTCCCTTTCATTGTGTACAGTGTATTGCAATATGGTAGGCTAGACTGTGCGATGCCTAAACTCATCTTGCTACTAAAACAGCTTAAGACTCTATATATGTGATGTTGTTTTCGGTTGAGGAGATTCTTATAAGCATAACATCTCTTGGACATTTAAGGGATAATTGAAACTGACATTGTGACATTCCAAAGGTCTTTCATTCAAATCAGGTCCTTTTATTAATTTGGGCAGTTAATAGACTTGGTAACTTAGGTAATTTTTTTGAATTTGCTAGGTGGCAAATTTTTTTTACTAACAAAAGTTATGCTACAGATGCCAATCAGAGAGGCTTGTCATGTTGCTGTGCAAAGGAGTCATCCAAGCAAGCAGAGGCTTTGGAAACATGCACTTGCTCGACAGAATGCAAAAGGGGAAGGCTTTAGACCTGTGATGCAGATTGTATGTGCTATTCTGGAACTTTCTATGTGTTGTCTGTCTGCTATTATACTTTTTAGTTAGGGTTTGAACAGCATTTTTTCATAAGAAATGAGCATGCTTATTTGGTTACATCTATCAGATGAAATTCAGATTCTGTAAAGAGCATACTTTACACAAGATGATTTGCTTAGCAGCCAAAAATGTTAAATGGAGTGACCATGATTGGAATACATGTAGAAGAAATATTCCATTTCAGCATGCATATGATTTGACTAGAATTGTGTGTTAGATTTTGACCGCATCTCATGTCTGGTCTATTGTTTCGACAGTTATACACAAATCAACACAATTTGAACTGTAAACATAAACACACTGAGATGCCTAACCATTTAGCACAGCGAAAGAATCAAAAGCTAACAATTAGATCATACACAGCTACACATGAATTTCAAGCCCAAAAATCCTTGTTCTTAAATCCAGAATAAATAGGCTCCCGTACCAAGGACAATGGCCCAATTCTTGTACAAAAGAAAATGCCAACAACACTTACAAACCACTGCCGAGACCCTCCTGGTTTCTGTGCCAATGCTGCTGTTTTGAAGCTGAGGGTTAGGGCATCCCTTGCCCCCTCAAACCCTTCACTGCCTCTGCAACTCCTTGCTCAAGATTGGCTGAGTCCTTCCTGCCCTTCTTGCTGTCCAAAAATATGCCCCAAGGGATTGCTGTTCTGGTCCCACCAAACTGCCATTAAAGCTCTCTAAACAACCCCAAACCTGGTCTTCAAAATTGCTTCTGTTACAGCTCTAAGTACACTGCTGTAACAGCCTTCAAGATTGCCCTCAAGCTGTCTCACAGATCTTCTGTTGGAGTGGCTGTTGCAGCCGTCAAGACTGCCCTAAGGCTGCTGCAAAATCTGCCCTAAGAACTGCTCATATACTGGCTGTAACAGCCCCTTTTCTTGGCTGTAACAGGCCACTGAAACTTGCTGTACCAGCCTCCCTTTCTCTGCCTATTACACACCTGTAATAGCCCTCAGGCAGCCCTTAAATTCTGCCCAACAGACCTGTGTTTGTCCACACAACTGTGGCTGCTCTAAACCTGCTGTCCGAGTCCTCCACATCCCTGCTGCCACTTTTCTCTGCTGTCCTAGCCATCTAGGCACAAGCCGCAGGCCTAATCTCCACAGGCCGAGTCCCCTAGGTCTAGTGGCAGTCTATTCTCCCTAGGCCGAGCCTCCTGCAGCCTGCTCAAGCCTGGCTGAGTCACCAAAGACCCTAGCCACAGCCTTCCCTAGGCTGTGGCTAGCTTCTCCCATTAGGTTGAGCCCTCCCTTAAGTAGTTGCTGCCTCTAGCTTGCTGGACGAGCCTTCCTGTGCAAAGGACCTGCCTAAAACAATACAAAGACATGAAAAACTAAGGCCTTACAACCTCCTCCATGGCTGGACTAAGGTCACCAAAGGCTAGATTGAAATCACCAAGCTCTCTCCACACTTATCACTCCACAATGACAATGTCACAATGATCCCTTATGTCCTTTTATAAAAGTGTAAAATCCCTTCAAGCAAGTCAACATTAGATTAGAATATTTTAGTCTTCTTTGTGGGTGTGAAGAGCCCACAAACCCCAGAGCCCATAGCTCCAATCCAAGGGGGTTTTCACTCCAACAAAAGTCCAATCGGGTGCCATTGACGATTCCCACGTGCCTGACACCTAGGCCGCGTGAGAATACCTGCCTGAAGCTACAAAACATTAACATTGTGGTTACAAAATATGCACGATTCTGTATCGAAATGTCCACATGACTTTGGTAATTGTTAACTGAACTACAAAGATGTTACATTGTAAAAAGAGTCTGTCTTCATTAGTGCCAACTGCCAATTGATTGAATTGCTTTAGATTGCTAAGAGAATCGGTACTGAAAAACCATTTCATATACTACAAAAGCATTTTCTTCCATAGATAAGACAATATAAGATAATCCTATTAATGTCAACAAATGACCAAGGAAAAAGTCAATGGAACTAGAAAGTACAATCAGTCTTCCATGGATTATAGGAAATCTGTTGAAATTTAACAAGGGATGTCCTCATTCATGTTTTTGTGTTTTGTCATGGGGGGACATAAAGTCATGTTTCCTAGACATGTTTTAATTATAAAGTGACTTTTTAAATAAAGTGCTTTTATAAAGTGAATGTACTTTATAACTTAAAGTGATTTTAAGTTGTGGGACCCAAAAGTATTTAATGTGCATTTATTACTTTGTAATTAATGAGGAGCATTAAATGTGAGCCCTCAGATTAGACTTATGATAGCGATTATATTGAGTTGGTTATGTAAGTTAGGGTTTCTTAGGAAAAGAGAGAGTACATATACATGTTTGGGAAATAAGAAAAATACACAGAGAACACACACGTGAAAATGAGAGAGAGATCAGATTTCTAGAGAGAGTTTGGAGCAAAGTTTCCAAATTAAATTAGAGTGCATAGTTCCCAAGACAGTGACATCAGAACAGTCCGTACAAGAGAGATAACAGTCCGTACAGAGAGAGGACAGTTCGTACAGCAAGAGGGAGGCACAATTTTCAAGGAAGAAATCCATACAGGTCGTACTGTACCTGCTGGAACGATTCTCGAGGCAGATTTCTGTGCATTTATTGTTGCTGCTTGTCATTTGTACAGTGACACGATTTCCTAGAAATCAGGCTGCAGTTTGGTTGGCACGTGTGGGCAGTTGAAGCTTGTTTCTGTTGGCAAGAATTTCTAGAGAGAAATCAGATGGCAGAGATAAGTTAATTTGCATTTTCTGAATGAGTTGTGTTATCCCCGATATCTAGGGATAACTAGGAGATCATGTCTCGAGGCCCACATGGTCCTAGACATGGAGTACGAGAGCAGATTGACTTAAGCATGGCCCTTGAGGGCCCATCTTTTCTTCTTCTCAGCCAG
>SNQJ01S0003831.1:0-14096 GCA_010110895.2 Picea sitchensis
GTCCTGTCGAAGTTTTGGCCAATAAAAATGTTTTTGTAGAACAACCATAGTTTTCTCCATGCCAAAATGTCCTGCCATTTGACTATAGTGAGCCTCCCAAATCAGCTTTGCATGCTCTCTTGAAGGAACATATAGGTGGCTAATATGGCATAACAGTCCATCTTGAATGTGAAAATCGATGGCATTCACGCCTATACCCAAGAGCTGATAGGTGGTGGCGAATTCAAGATCTCGCTGATAAAGTTGGGGCCACTCAGATGCCTCATTCCCGTAGGAATGGAGCACAGTGGTGAGTGTAGTCATGGGAGGTCGGCTGAGGCAGTCATCCACATGATTTGTGCTCCATGTTTTATACTTGTTGTTGAGATGGAATTGTTGCATGTATGTGAATCACTTTTGATGGCGATCGTTCTACAACTTCCCTTGTGTCTATATGAACTGCAGAGGTTGTGATCAGTGTGGATGATTGTCTCATTTCCCATAATGTAATGTTTCCATTGATGACAGGATTGTATAATGGAATACATTTACTTGTCATAGGTGGGGTATTTTCGGACGATATGTGAGAGCGTCTCACTGTGGTATGTTATTGGATGACCGTGGTGGGTGAGAATTGTGCCTACAACATAGTCAGATGCATCAGTATCAATCTCGAACGGTTGTTGCAGATCAGGTAAGGAGAGTATTAGAGCTAAGCACAATAGATGTTTTAGATCATCAAATACTCGTTGTTGTGCCATCCTCCATGTGAAATTTTCCCTGCCACCACCCTTGGTCAATTGGATGAGGAGCCATGCAATATGGGAGAATACCAACATGAACCGTCGATATAAGTTGGCAAGTCCCAAGATGCTCAGAAGCTCGGTTAGTGTGGTCAGGGTTGGATAGTCACGGATGACTTGGATCTTAGCTGGATCCACATCTACCCCATGCTAACCAACAATGTAGCCCAAGTATTGGACCTTGTTCATGCCAAAGGAGAATTTTTCCAAGTTGGCATATAGCTTGTGCTACCACAGAGTGCTCAAAACCTGTTGAATATGTTGCATGTGCTCCTCTCAAGTTCTGTTGAAAATGAGGATGTCATCCAGATATGCAACCACAAAAGAGTTGGTGAAGGGTCTTAATACATCATCCATCAACCTCATGAAAGTTGTTGGTGCATTTTTTAAGCCAAAGGGCATGAACAACCATTCGAAGAGACCTTCTTTAGATTTCAAAGTTGTCTTCCATACATCAGCCGGTTCGATGGGAACCTAGTGGTAGCCAGACTTTAGGTCAATCTTGCTGAAGAAATTTTCCCCCTTGAGTTGGTCAAGAAGGTCATCAATTCGGGTAATTGGGTACCATTTCTTGATTGTGATTTTGTTTAATGCTTTGTAATCAATGCAAAGCCTCCAGGTCCCATCTTTATTCTGCACTAGTACAATCAGGCTTCTGCAAGGGGAGGAATTGGGTCTAATGTGCCCCTTTTTAAGAAACTCTTGGATCTAACGCTTGATTTCCTCATTTTCCATTAGGGAGCGATGATAGAATGGTCCATTAAGCAAAGGTGCACTGAGGGTTATATCAATTGGATGCTTGACCTGGAAGTGCATTGGTACCCTGGTGGGTGAGGAGAAGATGTCTCTGTACTCTTCCACGATCCCGTCCACTTGCTTCTGCTGCAAAGAGAGGCTTTGTGTAGAGGTCACGAATGTGGCGACGACCTTCTTCTTACTATGAGCATGGATCACAAAAGAGACGAACTTCCTTATCTGTGAAATGACCTTATTGTATTTCTTAGTAGAGATTAAAGAAATAGTTATAGGAAACACTACCTTTGGTATCCTGTACAATTGTCTACCCAAAGTAATAATAACATTGCGGGGTATAGAATCATACACAACATGTTTCTTCCACAATTATGGTTGTCCTAAAATAACATCACAAACTTCAAGGGGAGCAATATCACACAATACCTCATCTTTGAAGGGCTTGATGTCATAGGGAAAATGACACTATTGGTTGACGTAGAGATCTCTTCCTTGGCGAAGCTAGCCGATGGCGTAGGGTTGTGGGTGCAGTGTCATTGGCAAGTCTAGCCACTTGATGACCTCTGGTGAGATTAGGTTCTTTTGACTGACGCTATCAGAAATGAAATGAAGCGGATCCCCCTTTACCCACATTTGTGAGTGAAAGAGGCATTCCCCTTCCTTTGGTTCTTCTGGTTCTCTTGGATGGACTTTGGTGGTAGCGACATTGGTCCTGGGTTCAGCATCGATATTTCGCTTCCCTCCTTCTGGATTTGATTCAGAGTCCAAATATTCATGTGACTCAGAAGCTTTTAGCTCGGCCACCGGTGACTGCTTGGAGTGACATTCTTTGGTGTTGTGCCAAGGGATTTTATGGTATTCACACCACTTTTTCGTGTCCTTCTTTGACTTCTCATTATCCTTCTTGGGTTGCGGCTTGGACTGGTTGTCCTGAGAGTGGCCATATTTGCTTTGTCCCTTTTGTTGTGGGTTGGGGCCACCTTTTCCCTTCTTCAGTTGTGAGGAGTTTCCAGATCCAAACTCTCGCCTCTTCTGTTTAAATTTATGATCGATCTTGACAACATATCTATAAGATGCACCTAATGATGCAATGTCTAGAAAATCCATTTCTGTTTGAATGTATCTATGTAGAAAATTGCGGTATTTGAGCACCAGATGTAGTTCAGAGTCTTTGATACCCAATTTGGTGCGTAGGGTATGAAAAATATTGGTGAAATCTGGTACTTTCTGGTCCCTTTCCTGATGCAACGTGGTCCATCTTGTGTATTGTTCCTCGTAGATTCCAACAGGGTAGTACTATTCTTTAATGGCATCCCTGAAGGAATCCCATGTAGGGGCAACTGAAAATATTGCAAATGCTTCTATGGCCCTTTTCTCAGAGTAAGTATCCCACCAGTTCTTAACATGGGGGATGACCTTGAGGAGTGCAAAAGTAATCTTTTCCCTGTCGGAAAAATTGTGGACCGAAAAATACTGTTCGAGCAGATTCAACCATTTATCTACAAAATATGCATATATCAGTCCTTCAAATAATGGAATATCAAAATTTACTTGTACCTTGAAGGGGGTTTCATGGCCTCTTGATGAAGATGTGTCTCTTGTGGGCATTCGTCGAAGGATATGTGCAAATTTATCCATCATTTCATTCCTTTGTCGCGCAAGAGCTTCCTTGAGCAACAATTTAAAAGGATCTACTCCTCCATCATATTTCTTCTCATCCTCCATGAGTTTTTTTCGGGCTCAGTGTGACCGATCTTGCAAAGGATCAATTGGTTCGAGTCCCAACTTCTTGTACCCAGATATTGTCGGGGACATGCACGAAAAAAAAAATCAAAGAGAAGATCGCTCTGATACCATTGATCTGGATTTATGAGCAGAAAGAAATGAATAAAATATTGAATACAATAACACAGAGATACAGATAACAACAACAGATATCTAGTGAACAATAAATTATATTGAATAAATAAAATAGGTTGAAACTGTAAAACTGTAGAACTGAAAACAACTTGCTCGAATGGTGGTAGTTGTCTCTGAGAAGAGATGTGGTTGTTATGTGCATCCGTCTGATCATCATGATTGCAATGAGGCTCCAAAGGCCTTTTTAACATTACTCATGAATGCCAAAACCATAGAAATCCAAAAACCTAACCCTAAGAGATAAAACACCAAAAGTTATGTGGGCCCCGATGGGTAAGTTGGTACCTCAACTTCTCGGGGTCGTAACTTTTGCATACGACCTTTGTTTTAGGCACGTGATACCCCATTGGAAAGGTATTTTCAAGAAATACGCATTATGTCATAAAAATATAACTTTGTCTATAGTTTGACTGTGGCAAGCCAAAAAAACACTGTTTAGGGCCCCAAAACGACCTTGGAAGTACAAAAAGATGTACTGACATGAAAAATTCCAAAATAAGCTAGTTGGATTAGGTGGGCAGCCACCAATCTCCACTTGGAAACCATGTAGGGATTAAGACAGTCCCGAAAGTGTAGAACCCACAATTACAAAGAATTATAGAAGAACGTGTTGAACTAAATTTTTTCAAGATGAGCCAGTTGGAATAGGTGGGTGGCCACCAATATCCACATGGATTAGAGAGAAAGTTTTTCTTTAGTTATAGTACATAAAGCACATCCTGGTCCTCTAATGAAGCTCCCGACTCAAGTTAGAACATTATAGTTCCCTTCCCCTTCATTGCATACTTGGAATCGTCACCAAGCTCCACATGAGTCCTTGAGTCCTTCGTTAGACTGTTGATTAGCTCTCGTGCTTCTATCTCTAGTTGATTTTATTAAAATAAAATCCCGGGCTCCCTTTGTGGGATAACGGTCCACCCGAGGAATAATACAATGCAACAAATAGCCTATCTCAAGATGAGTTCTTTGATATTCCTGGATGCTATATCCCTTGTTTCCCCTATGATCCTTTCCTCAAACCATGCCCTACACACTTGGATGAAATTCCTTCTCCACCCACTCTATGAGATATTACTATCTCATTTTGTGTATATTTTCTAGTACATAAAGCACATCCCGGGCCTCTAACGAATTTCATGACTTAAGTTAGAAAATTATAGTTCCCTTACACTTCATTTCATACTTGGAATCATCACCAAGATCCACATGAACCTTTGAGTCCTTCTCTGTCATACAACTAAATATCTCTCGTGCTTCTAGCTCTAGTTGATTTTATTAAAATAAAATCTTGGGCTCCCTTCCTAGGATAATGGTCCACCCAAGGAATAATACAATGCAAAAAAAACATACTACCTCAACATGAGTCCTTCGACCTTGTGGGTTTCTATCTCCCTTGTTTCCCCTGTGCTCCTTTCCTCGAACCTTGCCTTACACACTTGGATGAAAGTCCTTCTCCACCCACTCTATGAGATCTTATTATCTCATTATGTGTGTATTTTCTGTCCACCGAGAAACAACCAAGAACTACAACTAAGAACCTTTGTTTTTGTTGTACGACCTTCTACCTGCAACTACTCTGTTGCTACCCTGTCGACTTCTCTTCTCCTCTGGACTGAATAGATCTCTAGCTGAAATTTCTTCTTCACCCCATGCTAAGATCTCTGTGAGAAAAATTCCTTCTTTTCTCTATCTATGAGTTCTCATGTGGCTCATATCTCTAGATGGAAGTCCTTCTCCACCTATCTGAGATCTCCTTGTTGACTGTCTGGCCTCTTGCCATTGCTCAAAAAACCACCCTACTGAAACTATCTCTATACAGTCCTGTAACTAGAAATCAGTCCTTTGATTTATGTCTACCAGTTTAAATATCTTCTAAGATCTCCTGCAAATCTGACTAATCTGCTACAAAAGATAGTGGATCTGTGCTTAGTCCTTCAAGCACCCACCTCGACACTTCCGATCTCATAGATCTTCTCTTATAGCCATATATTTGAACTTGATCTCTCCCTTGGTCACTCAGATCTCCTAGATTTGTCAATACCATGTGCACTTGGTTTCCTCACAGAGTAACATTTCTCTGATACCATGTTGAAATTCTTACTCCAACACCTAGGTACTTTGTTATCTAGTGATTTCCTTACTGCAATCAGATTAGCAACTCAAATATATATATATATATAATATTGAAATATTCAACTCAATATCATGCAGCGTAAGCATAAACTAGGAAACCAAATCAAGCACATATGAACACCGGTATTTTGGGTAGATACCCCTGGAAAAAACCCCGGAGGGAAAACCAATGTCGAGAATGATTTTATTATGCTAAAATCAGGGCTCCTGTAACAGGGATAATGGACCAGTGAGAGAAATACAACTACAGACTAACCTGTAAAGGTTTGAACTGTTGTATGACTAGTTTTGGAACGATTTTCTAAGTAGCCATAACTTGCCCTTCTATGACGTGTGGATATCCACGATTGTCTCCACTGTGACCCATGGATGTTTACAAAAAACCTCTATAGAAATCTTCGTACGACCCAACACTCTTTCGTGGATTTCTTTGACTAAAACCCACCTACATTTTCCTTTTTTCTCTCTTCTCCTTGACCTGTATGATCTCTAAATGAAATTACTTCTTCACCTATCCAAGATCTTGGACCATAGTCCTTCATGATCCAATACTTTGTGTGTCGACTCTGTCAAAAAAACTTGTATCAAGTGTAATCCTTGCTTGTCTTGAATCATCATCTTTCGTTATCCAAGCACTAGATCAGAGGTCCTTCTCTACTCCTGAGTCTAACCTTGGATACTACACACTAGAAAAGGTCCTCCTTTGTTATCTGTGTGAATTGTCACCTCCTCCTTCTCCTAGCCTTGCTTTTATAATCATGATTTATAATCTATTTCTAATCTCCAAAGTGATCTATGGTTGAGATTACTTCTCACACTCACTTGAGATTTAGATTACATGTTGCATGCTAAGTACTTTTAGCATGTTTCTTAAATAAATCAATTAACTAATTACATAATTAATTAATAAAAACAATTTACTTTAATAATTCCTTTAATTAAAGTTAATTCAAGAGTAGAACGATTTGGACAATTTCCACACATCTAGACACATAGCCCTGTGCAAAAATACAAGTCTGATGCTATCACTAACATCAACATATTTGTAGTCTTCCAAGGATTCATTCTTTCCTTAGACCATTCTAAATATCTCATCTTTAGTATCTATGGCCTTACAATAGTCCCTATTTTTCTCAATGAAGGTTTACTTTATTTACTCTCATTCCTATTTTTCTCAATGAAGGTTTACTTCATTTGCTCCCAACTTTTGATACTATTCCCCTCTAAAATCAAAAACCATCCCAAGGTTGATTCTTTCAATATAGATGGAAAAAGATTGAGATTTTGAGCATCTGTTGCATAGTCATAAGTTCTACAAACAACCTCTAATTCAAAAACGAAATTATCAAGGTCCTTTGTAGTAAGGCCATGAAAATGAGGGAGAGCAACATGATTAACATTTTTCATCTTCATTTCTTCATTAGTTTCATGAATTGGGAACTCAAATACCTCATGTTGTTGTTCTCATTTTGTATCCATGGTATGGTGAGAAGAAGATCCTTCACTTTGTCCAATTTCTTGATTAGCAAAAGGATTCACACGATCAACAAACAGATTTACAAAAATACTTGCTCCTTCTTGAGGTAACTTAGCAAATTTCTCAATAATTTTTTGGATGCCTTCTTTACAATCCCCTTTTTGTTGTCCTTGTTCACTTGTACTTGCTTCAATAACACCAAAAATATGTGTTTTTGATAAAAATATACCAAATCTATCTCTAGATTTATGCATGCAATATAACAAGTGTTTTTTTTAAGTTCATATTACTTTAAGTGTAGTTTTCAACACCTCCCTATAAACAACGCCAAAAAGTGATAACAAGATTGTTGAACTCCTCAACTTGACTTTAGTTTATCAATCAAGGAACATGCTTCTTTATGAGGGACTGTGCATTGCATATGAAAATGCAAGAATATAATCTAAATAAATTTTGAAAACATCGTGATAATATCATGGACATCATGATATCGTGCGATGTGTGTAAGCTGGTGATATTATCACCGTTAAAAAATCATGATTTTTTTTGCCAAGAACAAATCATGGTAATTTCGAAAAAATCATGCATTTGTTTAGAAAAAATCGCGAGTTGATCGAAAAAATCATCAATAAGATGGGTACCTGCATGATAGTTTTCACATTGTTCAAACCAAACAAACCTCTCAATTTTGTGCCCAACTCGCGAGAGAAATTTACTACCAGAGTTTTTGCGGATACTATTGCACTTGGACTTTTAATGGTTGTTGTTTTTTTCAAAATAAAAAATGACAATGAGGAGGGAGTCATGTGGATGACCTACCACATGTAGTGTTGCACGGACATATTGCAAATGAGACGAGAATCAAGATGAATCAACCAGTAAGCGGAAAAGGTTTAAGAAAATGTATGCACCATTTAAGTTGATAGTCATTATGATTTTCTATATACAAGATCATTGTTGTTATTGAGTGTTGTTTATTATTGTAAATATATGAGAATTCAATAGAAAACCCATTTTCTATATACAATATATTTTCTATTCGAGTGCTATTTCATATCATAAATATATGATCGTTCAATACAACACACTGATGTATGGTATTTTTTTTTTTGTTTATTTTCTATTTGATACACGTGGGTACTTAATTTTATTAAACTATGTCATAACATTGATGAAATGAAATAGATTAAATATATGAAGAATCGAATGATACGATAAATTCAATATATGAAGAATCGAATGATATAGTGTTAGTCCTCATCTAAGCTACCATAGGCCACAATATCAACATAGCTAGTGGCTAGTTCTTCATTCAATTTAGCAATATACCATGCAGTAAATGATTTCAGACATCCAATGTGCATCATTGAAGAGAAAAATGATCAAATATCAAAATCGAATAGGGTTCTTGATCTTAGCCTTTGCCTCAAATGATATGGTGGCCACAATATTGTGTCTTTTATCCATGAGTACATTCTACAATAGCTTTGAGAAGTTGTTTTCCCCAAAGACATTATTTATCACACTAAACTGTGCTACACCCATATCCTCGGAGTAGAAATAAGGTGTGAATATACAAACTTCATCATACTTTCTCTTCGAAAAAATGAATGCTCCACATGGCAACTTTACATGCTTCTCTTCCTGAATCCTTTGTACTCTACCCTTCACTCCTCTTGCATTTCTGATTTTAATTTGAAAAGGAATCAACTCACTCCATGGATGTGTATATCAACATACTACATATAGAAATTAAACACACACATAAAAATCCATGAATATATTAAAATCGAACAACTAAACAATGTTCAACTAAAAGTGCGGTCTACAATACATCGTCTGCAATATCATACAGTGACTTTGGCCATTCTAAGATACAGAACAGTTGCTCAAACTTCAAAGATGTAGCATCTACTCTACTCCATCTTTCTTACGAGATATCAATGTACTTTAAAAGAACTTAATCATTAGGGTTTTGGCTATTAAGGCTTTGTGTCTTTTGTTTTTTCTGAGCTCCATGGAATTTGTATTATCCTATTTCATAGAACATTTTCGAGCATTATAATTGCATTTTCACAAAATTTAAGTTATCCCCTAGGTTGCTCTATCTAAACCCTTGGCGTACACCACTCTAATAAAAATTGAAATGGATCAACATACCTCTCCTTTCAACTCGAAAAGGAAAGAAAGTCATCTGCATTTCCATGACATCAGATGTTTTGGTTTCAGTGAACTAATCAACATTGGAGAAAATGTGGACGCAATGGGAGTTATTATTATCAATCACAAGTCCATAGGATTCAAATGCAAAGGAGAAGCTAATCACCGAAAGGAAGATTCAAAGCATGATGTGGAGTCTAAAGGAATCTAAAAGAAATGATAAATCCATCAAATGATGATAAAGATAGTTGTGATAACAAACAACCAAGTAAATATTAATAATAATTTTGTTGTGTTATAATTTTGTTAAGAAAATCTACATTTTTCTCATTTATCTTCATATTTTAGTGTGATCGTCAATCAAGTTTTGTACTTTTGTTGTTATGGAAGAAACTTTTATCCAAATTTTTAAGAAGTTTTTTTCATGTAATTGTATTAGCCAGATGCATTGAATTTAGTGTACATGTCAATTTCCAATCCTTGTGTAGAGATTTGATTTACTAAATTAGGGTGACATATCATGTATGTTAATAAAGGTTGAAGTAGATGCATTAATTTCAGTATAATTCAATTAATGGGATGTGTTGATTTCAATGTATCTTATTTTAGATTGACTTTAATTGTATATTGTGGTATTTATATGAATTGCATGCATTGATTTATGAGTACATGCATTTCTTTTAGTGTTTCAACATTAGATTTGGTGTGTGTTGCATTGATTTCAATATTTCCTTTCTTTCATACAGGGCTACAATTACAATCGTGTTACAATAATTCAAGTTACCATGTACTCTCATAATTACCAAATGGATGATGTGCATGTTGAGGATGTAAGAAGATAAACACGTGAACATGTTAGGAAACAAATAGAGAGGTTAGATCAAATGAGTGATGAACAAAATGAAGTTTGAAAAAAGCATAAAAGTGAAGAACAAAGAGCACGGAAAAAAGTACAATTGATATCAATGCCAATCGACCAACTATAGGAACATGGAAAACAAAATGTTGAGTGACAAAGAGTATATCAACATAGAGAGTCACAACAAAAGAAAACTAAACAACAATAATTATAGAGAGAACAAAATTTTGAACAACAAAGAGCATATCAACAAAGAAAGACACAACAAATGAAAACTAAAGAGCATCAATATTAGAGAAAACAAAATTTTGAATGACAAAGAGCCTTGATGCATTGATTTTAGTGTACATGTCAATTTATAATCCCTGTTTAGAGATTTGATTGACTAAATTAGGGTAACATATCATGTAGCTTAATATAGGATGAAGTAGATGAATCAATTCCAGTGTAAATGGATTAACTGGATGCATTGATTTTAGTGTATGCCAATTTTAGATTGACTTTAATTGTATATTGTGGTATTTATATGAACTACATGCATGGATTTCCATGTACATGCATTTCTTTTAGTGTTTCAACATTACATTTGGTGTGTGTTGCATTGATTTCATTATGTCCTTTTTTTTCATACAGGCTACAATTACAATCGTGTTCCAATAATTCAAGTTACCATATCCTCTCATAATTACCAAATGGATGATGTGAATATTGATGATGTGAGAAAATAAACACATGAACATGTTGGGCAACAAAGAAAGTCACAACAGATGAAAACTGAAAAATCAGAATAGAGAAAGCAAAATTATGAACGAAAAAGAGTATATTGACAAAGAAAGGCACAACAAATGACAATTGAGAAACATCAAGAACATGGGAAATGAATTTCAGAATGACAGAGAGCATGTAGACAAAGAAAACAATATTCAACCAACAGACGCATAGTACAAGATGTAGAAATTGAAGAAAAAGAAAATCCTATGGAAAAACGAAGTTTAGATGATATCTATGCCCAAGCTCAATTTGTAACTCTCACCAAGAAAAATGATGTATACAATATTGAGATAGATCCAACTAAACAAATTCAAATTAAGGATGGTATACTTGATGCATTTCAAGATATGAATATTGCACATCGAAAATTTTGTGATAGGATTGATCGATTGGTTGAAGTTCAAATGTGTTATGTGTGTGAGGAGTCATATGCTGGAATTCATACATTTAATACAAATACAGGTCCAATGTGCATGAGATGCAAAATAAGATAGATTAAGATTGATCACAATGTAAACTATTTGTAATTGATTACATTCTTATTATTCACATTTTTCATCATTCAACATTGTTACTTTATTTCTATTCAACGTATTCATCATGTAACTCTTGAAGTATGCTTCTGAATAATACTCTCTTATTCGCAAACCGAGGAAACTGAGTAAATTTAAAATGACCAGATTCATSTCAGACATATACATATACATAATTTGATCATCCACAAATTGAGTCACTATACTAAAAACTAAAGAAAATAGATTGGCATTGATCCTTCTCGATAATACTCTCTATATTTTCAACCAACCGAGGAAAGTGAGTAAATTTCAAATTATCATATTAATCTTAGACATACATATACATAATGTTGATCATCTACAAATCGTGTCACTATAATAAAAATTGAAGAAGATAGATTGACATTGATCCTTCTTGATAATAATCACTGCACCTTCAACTAATTGAGGAAAGTGAGTTAATTTCAAATGATCATATTAATCTTAGACACATACATATACATAATGTTGATCATATACAAGATTACAATTTTGTGTGATTTCCCATGAATGGAACCAACATAGATCTATCTTAACCCTAGATCTATCAAGTGTCGAGAGGTATCAAATATCTCAAGGTACAAACATTTCCTCAAGTTTTTCACTCTAAAAGAGGTTTGCACCTTGCGAGATTTGATCCCTCTTGTTGCTTGATAGATCAAAGGTTAAGATGGATACATGATGATTTATCGATTTTTTACTTGTGTATCTATCTCATTATTCATTTTCATAGTAGTTCAACTTAATTAAAATCTACAATAATTTAATTAAAATTTATTAATTTTTTTATTAATAAAACTTGTTTTGGTGTATAAAATTTATTCATTTTTTTCATGTATTAGATATTTTGGAAAAATATATAATTACAAATATTTATACATTTATTTTTAATAAATTTCTAAAATTATTACACACACAGACACACACACAAGCTCTTCAATTTAACATTCAATCAGGGCTTCCCTAAACTTTGGACACAAAGCTTCATTGTACCTATTTTTAAAAATGGGGATAGAAACATTCCCTCTAATTAGAGGAGCATTATGATTAGCCTGATTCTATCCAAGCTTTATAGAAATATTTTGGAAAAGAAGATTAGCCTATGGCTAGAAAGTCATAGTAAAAGAGCTAAAGGACAAGCCACATTTATGAGATATCATTCAACTATGGACCATCTTGTTACCCTTAGGATCATTGTAGAGGAGTTCCACAATACTAAAACCAATCTTTTGTGTTGTTTTGTTGACTTTACAAAAGCTTTTGGCACAGTAATTGGGAAAAACCTTTGGGAGATAAAAGTGTCTTTCGAGTAGAGGGATGTTGCAATAAGGTTGTATCAGAATGTTATTTCCACGTTATTTCCAAGTTTAATAACACTGAGGGATGGCCAAAAGAAATTAACTGCAATATTGGAGTCAAGCAAGGTTGTCCCTGGTCCCCTACCCTTTTTGGCACATACATAGACAAGTTAGAAGATTGTTTGAAAGAAGCAGGTTGTGTCGGTCCAACTCTCACTAGTACAGTCATCAATATTCTTCGTTATGCCAATGATATCATTCTTATGGTGAAGAGTCCCCACGATCTTGGAAAGCAACTAAGCATCCTCAAGGATTTTTGCTCCAATATGGATATCATTGTTAATACTAACAAAACAAAACTCATGATCATTAAATCCAATAAGATCGCATATGATACTTTTGTATATGACAACAACAAGTTGGATGAAGTGACTTCATACAAATATCTTGGAATGGATATTCACCACAAGCTCAACTAGAATGATAACATTGAGAAAATGATAAATGGAGGATGGAAAGATTATTATGGGTTTGAAAACAATTGTAAATCAGTCGATCTTTGGATACGGGATAAGAAAAAACTCCTCTTTGAGACTCTTGTTACTCCTACTATTCTATATGGATGCAAAGTTTGAGGATGCACTATCTCTAGAGTCATGGAGAAAGATAGAGCATGTCCAAAAGAATTTTATTACCTATAATTTCATAATTAAAGAAAATACGCCCTATATTATCCTCCTCTTAGAGTCAAGCCTTTCCCCCATTTAGAGCACAACTATGACTAGATACCTATTGTATAAGAACAAGTTAAACAACATGAAAGACACGAGGCTTCCTAAAATTGCTTCAAACTCTAGCCAAAACCACCTTCGACTCAAGCGGGGATTGCATAAAGATGCCCAGTCTTGGCTAAGCCAATGGGGAATAATGGAAGAAATCATTTTTCCAAATGAGGATACTATTAAAAATATTATTAAATTAAATTTTAAGGAGAAAATGTGGTGTGATAAAGAGTTAGAGGAAAAAAAGAAAATTAAGGTATTATAAGGAGGTAATCAACCATAATCCAGAAGATAAAAAATATCTATCTTTTTTACAAGTGTAAAGAAAAAAAAACATTGCTAAAATAAGAACAAATTCTCATGAGCTCCATAGTGAAAATGTGTGTTGGTAAATTCCTAAAATACCCTGGGATGAAAGAGTGTGTCCCCTTTGTGACACTAAGAGGGTTGAAGATGAAAAACACTTTCTCTTAGATTGTCAATTTCAAAATATCCTTTCCTAACCTTTTAACTCAACAGAACTATGGTGAACTTGGAAAGCTTTTCTTAATGATTGTTTTTCGAGCACAAAAATAAAATTCAGAAAAAATACAAGTAATCTTCTCAA